>CM031918.1:53902878-54110406 GCA_018703695.1 Prunus fruticosa | reverse complement strand
CAGTTCAGCATACAACTTTCTTATAATTCAATTCATTTCCAGAACCAAATGAACTGCTAAAGTTATAATCATTTACCAAGTTTTTACATATTCCCACAAACCATTGTGCTAGAAACTACAAATTGGTTATAATGCCCATAAGCAAAGATACACTTAAATTGAACTTATGAAGATAAAACACTAACCTTTGAAGTGTCCCAACATTTATCTTCTCAAGATCCATGGCGCTCAACTTTCAAACTCTGAGACTAGATTCCATCAGTTGGATGCAGCTACCTGCAGATCTGCATTGAGTATAGCAAGTTTCATCGGTTAACTTGGGAGAGAATCTAATTATATAAAATCCAGCTAAAGAGATTTCATGGAATCACACTTCCAAGAACTTCTCATTAGCTCCCTCTACTTTCCCGGAAATAGGAGAGAGAAGGCATATTCACCCACTTTCCAATAAGCCCACATGACATCCATACCTGAATCACATTCCCACCAAATTTTTGAAAGCTGAGAACCTTTTTTTGGTGCAAATTTCCAGGATAAGAATGGAAAACCAGATGAAACCCAAAAGCCCACAATCTTTGGCAAAGAGGCAAATACCAAAAATAAAGAAAAGTTGTGGTCACCTGCACTAGAATTATTCAATACAAGACTCATAAATGGAGAAGGGGCCCTCATTCATTCTCTATGCAGCAGTTTTCAGTCACTATTGTCTTACCCCCCCAACCTATAATGGTTGGTAGGGTGGGCAAAATAAAACTGACAAGTCGCTGTCAACCTTCTTCATAGGACAAAGATGAAGGAACTTCAATTTAACTGTGTATTCAGTCATGCATGGAGATCGGCAAACTTTACATTTTTCAAAATGAAACATAACGACATAGGAGAAAATTAATAGACGGCCAAAGAAAAAAGTTAAAGTCATGGCAACGAAAGGGCAAAACCACGTGAATCGTTAACAATTGCATACACCCAAAAGAAAAAAGAGAAAAATCAGCCAACTAGTGCCCACTAAATAAAAAGCTGATTTCAAGGATCATTTCTTATGTTAATGAACTCGTCCCACCCTTTTTTCTCTCACCCACAGCTTTTGAATAGTTAATAATTTTGATTTATGAACTCCAGGTCTTTCCAACTTCTCACCAAATTGTTACACCCGTTCAGTCTCTTTTGCTCTCTAAACCATGAAGTGCCTCGTTGTGTATATAGAAAATTTTCACCCAAAAAAAGAAATGAAAAGAAGAGATAAACAGAAAGGGTAAACTGTCCCTGTCACTAAACAAAGGTTAAAATGGGTTTGCAGTGAACTCAAGAAATCAACAAACAAAATTAAGAGCACACCAAACCTGAATTTCCAGAAACTCATATATAGTATTAGTGACGAAAACGAGGGCAACCAAAGGCCAAGATAAAAGAGATTTTGCAAATAAGGATGTTATAAAGGGCACGCCCATGTGAAGCCAAGTGCTGCTGAACATGCTAATGCTAGCTAAATGTATTAAAGGAGCTAACTTTTTTCCAACCCTTCATGACAAAAGACATGGAGACGGGAAGGCTCAAGTCTTTTCCGTTTTTCCATGACCCAGTGGCCAGTGTGGGCGTCCCCTTTCTGACCCACTTTGTCCTTTTTACATTTTAGCTAATACCACTTTTTAATCAGCTATCTTTATTCTCACTGGGTTTAAGGATTGAGATCTCCATACTAAAAATAAAAAGAAGATCGTGGCCTCCATTTTTTGTAAAAAAATACAGCTATTTTCTTCAAGATTCCGCCTTTGTAATTATAAACCATCATGCATTCATTTGCAAAAACAGATATATTACCTTATATTTTCACACTTGCCAGCAAATCAGCGTGAACCTCTGGATATTGGAACATGGTAAATCCAGAAAATGAGGCACTTAACCCTACTACTACTTGGGCAGTTGAGCTGGCCACATCAGTGGTAAACTGGTATTGCGGGAGGATTTGGTGTTTATTTAGGTATGATAGGAGATGGATATGAATGAAGTTTATATTTGGATGGCATGAAAAAGCTGTATGACAGTGAATCACGGCGGATTTGTGTGCATATGAAGATTACATGAATGACCGTACGCAAATGGTAAAGTGTTCGACAACCGACCATTGCGAATATCCCCAATATTCATTAATCAGTAAAGAGACAGTATATTATATGTAGATATCTAATCATTAAAAAACAAGAAGAACGTGGGTAAGTTTGGGATATTGATTCTGTTTAAGAATTTGTTAAGGAACTAAAGTATTCACCTCTCATCAAGACACGAGACGTGAGCGGGAGGGAATATTAAAACACCACTTTTTATAAAAAAAAACAAATAAAAAAGATGTTAGCGAATGACAATGGATATTAATGTTTACCTTTATAAGCTACAAATTATCAAAATTTATAAGGCCAATTTAGCCAAAGGCTCTAAATCTCACCCAAAAACGCCCATGAATTGAAGCCATACGTTACGTCTATCAGCGGAAACTTACAGTTTAGACTATCGCGTTGATAGTATCTAGTATTGCTTGATAGCAAAGTGTTCCAAATTGGTCAACAAATGTCAGAAAATTATAGCTTTATTCAATCTATTTTCCAACACTAGTCAAAGTCGAAGTGTTAGAAAATTAGGCTCTTATTTCATTGTCAGATCATAGGGTCAAGGTCGAGATCAGATACGTGGCACAACGAGCAAGCTCAGGCCACACCACATAGTCCTAGATCAAATGACCATTGGGTTTTGTCAAAAAAAAAAAGGACCATTGGGTTTTGCTAGAGCAAGTCCACCGCAGCCCATTTTGCCAAGGCAACAGGCCCCCCAGCACGAATTAGATCTCCAGCGCAGGAAAAGCAGCCCGGGCAAGCCATGGGTCCGGAAAGCCCGGGTAAGCCAAAGGCAAAATCCACGGGGCTTCAGCCCAAGGGCGCTGACGTCATCAGTGACGTCAGCGAAGCAAATTGAATTTTTTTTGGGTAAAAAAAATTCAAAAAATCACCAAAAAATTCTGGATTTTTTCTCGATAAATACCTATCAATTTCATTCACTTTCCAGATTATCCTTCATATAAAATCTTCTCCTTCCAATTTATTTTCCATTATACTCACATTTTTCTACTAATTTCCATTTGCGGTTAAATTATCAAAACAATTAGGTTGGATTGAAAGATTTGTCTGTATGTATGAAAAATTGTCAAATTGTTTCCTTTTTATTCAATAAAGAAAGCATTAAATAATATGAATATTTATTATAAATATTTGCAAATGAAAGCAAAGTTTAATTTAAAAACAAACGTTATTTTATTGCATATGAATAGTTATTTTATTTCATCTCCCACACAAGCGGTCTATCAAGGCCGATCTCTACGCACTCGTGAACATACGAAGATTGCATTTCTTCTTTTGGAAACGATCAATCATGGGGTTGTTGAATCATCCATCCCGAAGTAACGGTTCGTGGTCTCAATGGATGTTGAATTCTCAGGTTCTATCCTTCATAAATTCTTATCCTAAAATTATGGACACGTGGCAACCAAAATTAATGGTTTAAGTATAAAAAAAATAGAACAAAAAGTAGACAACAATATTTGCTCTGATGCTTTTGCCTAAACCAAAAAGGGCAAGATCTAACTTATCACCAAAATACCAACAAACCTATCCGCTCACTTAGCCTTTCCCTTAGCTTCTGGTTAGACATCATAAATTTCAAAGATGACACTTTATGGACTGCTAGGCCATGCAATAGTGCAATTCTTGGTCGAAGCATGAAGGACCACAGTAGCTTGCACTTTTCCCCCAGATAAATTAATTCAATATCATAGGAGGTGGACCATTGACCCATGTAACTGATCTTAGCCAAAAGGCCGAGAAGGTGTGACTGTAAACTTGCCGGGCCGTCTTTTTCATATCCGACTGGTGCTCAGCCCAACCCGTCGATGAAGGATATATCAACCTTTAAACTGCAGTGATTCAAGTGGATTCTTGCTCTCAGATTGGCCTCAAGTGTAACCATCGTATGGAGCTGGAACAAGAATTTGGACCCCTGTATTGGCAAATACTTCCGTATACGACAACAGACCTTGCAGGCGATATGAGAATAATGCGAAATAGATAAAGTTGTTTCCACCCCGCCACATTACAAAAATATTTTTAGGGCATTATTGTCTTTTCAACAATGCAATATCATTCACTTTTTTAAATTATCTATAATTTGGGCTTGTATCAAATGAATTTACTTCTACTAAGGGGTCAATTTGGCATTGGAGGGCTTATGAAAATAATCGCTGTCAAATTGATTGGGAAAATAAAAATTTTGCTCGGCGGCTTTTCGTCAAAATGTTGTTGGGTAATTCGGTTTGCATACTTTAAAATGAAAACATTTCATTAGCTATTTCCCCTCAAGACTTAAACCTCGGGAGGATTTTTTTATAATTAGTGATTTTCTCATAGTTTACTAATCGCTTCAAAAAAATTTAAAAAATTACTTATCACCCCAATAAGCAAATACGAATGGATACTAAGCATCTATTAGTGTATTCCGTTTATCTAGGCGTTCCGGCACCGTTCTCCAGGAAGTACTTCTGCTCATAAGCGCTTCTAACAAAAGTGCTTTTACTATAAAAATCTTGAATTTTCATAAAAAAAAAATTAAAGTGCTTTCGTGGAAAGCACTGGAGTGCTTCCTAAAGAAGCACATAGACGTGCTTTCCCATGAAGCGCTTCTATGACCCGAAAGCGCTTCTAAACTTTTCTAACAAACGCGTAGCAAAGCGCTTTTAGTTATCAGAAAGCGTGCGTCCCTCTTCCAAAGGATTTCCCAACAACCTGAAGTGTCGTGAGCGTTCAAGTCTTTTTTAGTCACAATGCAAAAGCCCATTGGGCTTCAACCATCAAATTTGCAGACTAGATTTAATGGGTACGCCAGGCCCATGCAGTAGTGCATCACTTGGCAATGTGTGAGAACCCCAGCAGCAAGCTACTGTGGTGGGCTCCCCCCCTAAAGAAATTAATTTTTAAAGGAGGTGGGCCATTGGCGCACATACCAGATATTAAACTGATAAGACTACACTTATCTTTCATATCTCAATCTTTTCTCCACCTGTCGATGTGGGATATAACTTTTTTCTTTTCTTTGGTCGTAAAAAATTTCTGCTGCTGATTCTCACGTATAGGCAAATACCAAAGATTGGGTGGAAACTCCAAGGCAAAATGTTGCCAAAACTCCCAGGCCACCCTGACCCAATTCAGCCATCGATTGGTTAGAAAACTACATGCTTTTTCAATCTCAAATCCACACATTTTATTCACTCCCTTATTAACAAAATAATGTATACATCTTCTTACATATACAACACAATTACCAAAAACTCCCAGATAATTTGAAAACATATAAGAAGAAATCCTAGCGAGCTATGTATATATGTATACATGGGAAAGTATACGCTATATCATTATGTATGAAAAAGAAGATGGTACATATATAAAGTGAAACGCATCAAAACAAAAACGCACAGCGCTAGCAGACTCACTTCATGATCGATCTAGTGACCAACGCCGGGCTCGGGACATCACCGTACCCTCCATAAAAATCATAATCTCCGCTGCCGTTATTGTCACCGGCTTCCCCCGTGTATTCGTCTTTCACATCGAAACCCTTTCGCGACGCTTTTAGGGCTAGTGCTTCCCGGGTGTCGATACTTGCCAATGCGTCTGATCATAGCCCCGCTCCCCTGTGAAACACCATGGACAGAAGAAGCAGCAAAGTCAGTAGCACATTCAAGAGCTCCCTCCTACCCATCTTTCAATATAAAATCATATGGCTGACTAGAATCGAGAAAAGGGGAGAAGAAGAAAGTTTAAAAGGAGGCGGTTAGGTTAGGGCCATGCTGCTCATTCTGATTTATTAATTTAGTGCATGCACCATCATGGTGTCAATGTCTTGTTATCCAATCTGGAGGGCGATAAAGCTTCATAAAAGTTGGCCAGAAGACCAACTTATAGAGTCGATGTGGAGACATGCATTGCTTTAATATGTTTATTTTCTTTGGTAATGAGCAAAATGATAAAGAAGTATAATTGTTTTTTTTTGTATTATAAATATTTTTTTAGTCTTTGACCATTATTACTGGGGACCATGAGGAGCTAGGCCATGTTTACAACCTACTAAAAGAGAGACGTTTTGCTGCTGTATACACCGTATATGGAAGGAAGATCTTGTGTTCACGCCAAAAAGCGCTCAGCATGATGACAAATTGCACTCATAAATTAAATTTCAATTTTGCACTCTTACTCTCAGACAAACATTGCTAGGGTTTTAATGAATATGGTGGTGGACGTAGAAGAACCGTGGATTAGATTAATTACTGAATGTTCATTGCTTTCAGTGTAGAGAGTAGGAACTGATTATCAGGTCCGCTTCATGTGGATCTTAATTTTTGTGTGACATAATCATATAAGTCCGAAGAAATGTAGGAAGTCTTGAAATCATAAAAGTGAATAGGAAGATAATTTTTTTTGGGTGTATGCGCAATTGTATACAATCTAGTCAGATAAAAGTTGTTTCGCGTATCCCATAAACTATATAGTGTATATAAAATACATAAGTATATTTGGGAAAGGGATACGAGAAGATTTACATTGAAGAATAATGGGAATGTAAATTCCTCTTCTTTTTGACAATCAAGATAAAATTTAAGAAGGGGATTAAAGGGACCAATATTCTCTCCTTTCTTTCTTTCCTCCTTTCTTCTTCCTTTACTTTAAAAAGGAGTTTTCAACTTTCGGTAGCCCGGTCCAAATGTGTGGGCATTGAGCCATTGACCTCAACAACAACAAAAGGGAAAAAACAAATAAAGTTTCATTCTCGTAGAGCCTTGGAAACTGATGATCATTGGGTAATGACTTTCACAATCTCCATCACTAATAAACGTCCAAGGATGAATAGAAACTTAAAGGTTCTGTTAATCCTAAATTAACTATCAAGTCTTGAGTGACGCAACAAATGCGTGAGAATGACATGGACGCAGTCACATAGTCAAAGCTCTGTGTTCATTCCGATAGGTTTTAATTTCGTGCCAATTTTCAACAAAAATAATAACCATCTGATCTGCCAAATGGGTTCTAGATTATTGACACCCTTTTCTCTATGACATTCATAGCTAGCTACATGTGTCACGTGTAGGGGCACATACAAACAAAGCTAGATTCATCATTAAAATGGGACACCGACAAATTAAAAATGTTCACTAACCACCTATACCTATACATATACATATACCTATTTTTATTATTATATTTTTATGTTGGATATTTTATTTTTGGTTAGAAGAGAACTTATAGGTAGAATTTGTCGACTAAAAGGCTCGTAAAAGAAAAGGTGCTCATGAGCTCTTTAATCACTTTATGAATATGCTATTTTTTCAATGTGGGATCTTGAGCACTAACATTCAATCACGCTTCTGTATCCAACGTCCTCGTTGACCCACTCTATCGACATTGACCCGGTGATGCTGTAAGGGAAAGGTGCCCATAAGCTCACTCCTGCATTTTTCCAAAGTTGGATCTCGAGTTCTAACATATTAGAAAAGGAAAATACTAACACACATATTAAGTGTGTGGAAAACTGCTCTTAATATCTTGAATTACATGCATGGCTGATTTAACATGTTCGATTGTGTGTGATGCGTGCATAATGCATTGATGTCTGGGAAGGAACTAGGATCCACAGGAAGCCCAAATTTCCATTCTAGGTTTCAAATTTCAACTTCTTGTTTTACTATGTTGAATTCATGACATCAATGTGGTTTAATCCTCCAATGCCTGTCGCCAAACTATGCATATTTAATGGGTTAGGTGTTCGTCCAAAAAATAAAAACCAAGGGTTAGGTGAGAGGGGAGGCTCATGTATCCAATTCCTCTTATTTATTTGTTTTTCATAGAGTCAGTCTCCCCATGGTCCAATATTGTTTCTATTGGGTCACACTTGACTTACTGGTCCATTGAATCCAATCAAGTCGTGTTTAAAGTGGAATTGTCTAAGCAAACCCATAGTCCATAAAGACCTTGTTGCTTGTTCGTTCAAGCGATATAAGTATAAAACTACAAATATCAGAAATATATTACTGAATTTTTCTTTATTTATTATCTTTTTGTATGGACAATTTTAAATCATTTGGATCATTTTGTGAATAAACTCTCTTGCAACGAAACACCGTTATAAATAAAGTTTTTACCATTTTGTGGTGGATAAAATTTCGAAGAAGGCCTAGTAATCAATTTTCTGTACTGTCTGGCCCAAACCTCGACAAAGAAAATGTGTGACGGTGGGTGTAGAAAAGAAAGATAAAATTTGAAGTTGTGTGGCGAAGACGCTATCGTGCGCGAGAAGAAATCGCGTACACTCTCAAACGCGGACTGTTGATGGACGAGCTAGGAGCTGGCAGATTTTTACTTGGTCAAACCTCCGTGTGCTGACATGTATGGTGTAGCCATCCAAATCTGGCTGTAACTGTAGAGCCTCTCCTACTCTGACTCCTCCCCACACGCCACCACCGGAAAGGAGAAGGGCCTAGCAACGTTAAATCAGTCCTCCTTGCATAGAAACGAAACGATTGATGTATGTGGATTTCATAGTGATCGCTAGTGATCAAGAGTATTGGTCAATCCGACTAATAGCATCCTCATCCGAAATTACACCAATACATTGTGTTATGGCAAGAAACTTCCCATTTGAAGAAAAATATAGATATTAGTGATTCACAATATATGAATGTAAACTTCCAAGTAAGTCAATAATCGACCAAAAAAACTTCCAAGTAGGTCGTGGTAGCGCGTCACAAGTCTTTGCCTTGCCAATGTAAATTATGGTCCATGAGGCTACGACTTTGAGCTTCTATGTCATGGAGGACGACATTGTCAAAATGAACGCAACGCGCAGCAACAGTTTGAGGTTTTCAAATTCAACACTTAATAATTCCTTCGCTTCCCGTAAAATTCCCATCAACCTCCCCCCTCTTCTCCAACACACCACCAGACTCTCTCAGCTTAGCCTAATAGCCTTTACATTTCACACCAAAACTCCCCCTTTTTATTCCCAAGAATGGCACAAATGCTGTGCGTTTTGCTTATATTACTAGCTGTGTCAACTTGTTCATCTGCTAGGCTCTTGAATGACCAGCTTCATCACCTCGAGCTTCCCAAGCACACAACAAACACAACGTGTTTTTACCAGAAAATCCATCACACGAAGAGGCTCATCATCAGCATGTGTTTCCATGCCACACAGTCAATACAGATCAAGCTTCTTCTTCTCATCTTCCTGCTGCTCCTAGATTTGGTGCTGCTGCAGCCGCCAAGTATGGGCCGCTGGTCTTGAATCTTCTTCCCAAAGGGCCGACTCCACCTTCCGGACCCAGCAAAGGAACCAACAACATCAACACCTAAACCAACCGCATACAACATTATTCACACAGAACAGAACCAGCCAGATTTCAACAAGTCATTGGTTTAGTTGGTCTCTTTCTTTGTTTTGTTCCTTCTATTTGTTAGCAGCGGATACTTAAGAATTTGTTCTTTTTCTGTTTCCAGTTTGGTCGGGACGTGTAAATATACTCATTACATGAATTATAGATAGATAGATAGATAGATAGATAGTTAGGGTAAGGGTGAGATTTGATTCTTAAATTTGTTTGGATCATTTATATATATCCTGGTGATTTTTCTAGTAGTTATATAGAATACAACAAATTACAGTACTGATTTACTTCCTTTTGGTTTTGTTTATTGTTCTGAATAATAATGTTCATGCGCCCGTCATGAACTCTGAAGAATTATTGGTGTTATTGACTTTAGTTGGAATTTAATTGGTTACATTCTTCCTTAATGAAAGATTAGTTTAATTTAATTTAAACAATTGTGATCCACGCGTTGTTAGTATATATGCATGACAAGGGTTAAAGGCTTCAAAACTTTTTTTTAGAAAAGCGCTAATCTAAACTTATAATGCTGATTTCTCACACATTAAACATTGTCACTTGGTTTCCAAACTTAGACCTCTTATTTGTAAATTAAAGCCCTTTTTCATTGGCTAGACTCCCTTGCTTGGCTTCAAACTCAAAATCTAAAGGCAAAGACTAGTTATTTAATTTTGCCACCCTACCTAACCGTTATTATTTTATTATGGATAATATTATGGTAGGTTGGATTTGGTCTTAAAGTCGTAGCACCAGACCAGACCAAAGGGTCTCCAAATTTAGGGTCCACACCAAAATAGATTTTTTTTGGCTTTGGTTAAAGGCCTGTGATCTAGGAGAGGAGAGAAAAATGCTTAATGGAAAGTTCTAATCTATTCCTTTCCCCCCTTTTATTTTCTTAATTAATCACGGTGAAACCAATTTAAGACTCCAGAGTAGGTCGACATGAAATGTAAGGAAATTGACATTTCTTGCAAAAATGAAAGTCATTCATTACTTCAAAGATTAAGAAATGAAGGTTTGCTGTCCATTTTTGACTTCGATAGTTGCCTGCAGCGCATAAATAAACAAACATAGACTTGAAGAAGCAAAATTGAAAAAACAATTGTTAAAAGGTGAGGAGGGTTGGTTTCGATGTTCAACTCTAACTGGTGACTTGTAATTGGATTAGTGAGTTCATTGGGTTTGCATAAGTGGGTTTAATCTTGTCATAACCAAAGATTGGAAGATGAAGATGGACCTAACCAACAAAACGGTAATACCTCTAATTTTGTCCTTTTTTATCACTGAGTTTTACAAGGAAATTCGATTTAGTTATTGAGATTTTTTTTTTAACAAATTGGTGACTGTGTTTCCAAAGTTTACAATTTATAGATATTCAATTATCTTTCGTTAAGTGTAGTTTTTTATTTTTTTAGGAATGCACTTTCAATCTTCTTCCCTCTAACTCAACAAATTAGGATATGTTGAGCTATTAGGGTTTAAAAAATTGAGGAAAATCTTGGGTTGTAATCAAAATTATGAGGTATAAGAAAAATCAAAAGGTCAAACCAAATTAAAATAAAATCAACAACTTACCAATATATTTTGGTGTTTTATCACCTTGATTACGTCTAATTATCATATGAAGTCACAATACATTTCTCACTCAATTAATTCAGGCTCTCAATATAGCATCCAATCCTTGGCCTTATACCTCATAATTTCATTTCAATCCAAGATTTCCCCCAATTTGTTAAACACTAATAGCACAATATACCAGAACTTATGAAGTTAGAGGAAGAAACTGAAGAGCTTCCTAAAAAAAAAAAAATACTACACTTAATGGAATGTCTACAAATTGTAAATTTTGAGGAACACAATAACCAATTTGGCTAAATTTTCATGTAAAACTCAGTGACCAATAAGGTATTTAACCCTTCTATTTAGGGAGATTCACTATTATACCAAATATAGGAGTTCAAATTTGAAAAAAACACCCTATACGAAATGAATTTTAAACACACCTAAAACTCATTTAATGTAATAAAAAAGCTTTTAACTTCTTTTAAATTACAAAACTGCCATCGATTTCTTAAAAGAACTAAACCCCAAAACCTCAAAAAAGCCCAAAACACTCAAAAGGGCATCAAAGGAATTTAATAATCAAAATGAAATTTCAGCAGCCTGAACCGTCATTTTTTGGGTTTTTTTATCTATATCATTAGTTAAGAATCTATACGACTAAATATCTCTTTTAGATATCCATATTTTAAAAACTACCAGTCGCCCAGCTAGACCTTTGGGTTTAGACAGCTTTCCAAGTAATCCACTGCTTATAGAAGTATAAATTTTGAAGAATTACGTGGACAACAAGCTTACCAATTCGCTATCTTTATTATGCTTATCAAGTGCGTTCTCTTTCGTTTTTCATGATATCACGACAACTAACTTAGCGGATAAGCCTTGCTTAACGCTTGATTCTTGGATTGGAGCATAATTAAATAATTAAATATTGGGAATTAATCCATAAATGAGGATAAAAATTAATAAGAAAAAAAAAGGAAGGAAAAATGTTAAGTTCTGACGTGTCATTTACATAAATTAAGCGGATAAAAAGGGATTTGATATTCCAAAGTGGCAAACTAGCTTGTCATAATATTGTCCACATCGGTATATGCTTCCTTGTCCAGCATAACATATGCTCTGTTCCTTCCCATTCACAGGCTCATCTCAGTGTTTTAAGAAGAGCGAAAAAGGAAACACATAGAAAACAAAGCATTCAATAATGGCGAGGAGGAAGATCACCCTCTTTTGTATACTCTGGTTCTCACTCTATCGGCGGTCTCTTTGGCATTTGCAGTCAGACTAGTGCCTCTCTTGCAACCCCATGAGAAACCCAATTTTCTAAGACCAACATTCAATCGCATTTTTGATACTTCCATGTATGGGATTTTGCAACTTAAAACGGTTTGGCTCAAACGCCTCAGATGGGGTTCGTCTCCCTCTCTCTCTGAAGTGTGTGTTTCATCTTTTTCTATTTTAGTCTTTGAAATTTGGTGTTTGTTGGTCTACTCACTCCTACCCACCATTTGGGATTGGATTTTGATGAAAAACTGAAGTAAGATTCTTGATAATTGGAAATTTTTGTGGTTTTTTACAATTGCGTTTCAATTCAACCAACTTCTGTATATATGAATGGGAATTTTACTTCATTGTTCTGACTAGTTTGTTTCACTTGAGGACATTGTATATTGTTTTTGTTTATCAATATTGTACAATATGTGGGCAGGTGGAACAGCTGGAATTTCTTTGCCTGCAATATCAATGAAACCGTGATCAAGGAAACAGGTATTCTTTTTATGCTTTCTCTGTTCATCTACTTTTGTTGGTATTGATTCTTTGTGAATACCATTTATGAATTATTGGTTGCCTTTCCTTGTTGCATCAATGGTTTCATGTTGGTTTGTATCCGGCACATGGTAAATATGTGTTCGTATAAATTGGAAAACATACCCACACTATTCTATCAATCCAAAGAAGTACAACAATTCTTTATCCTCAATCAAATTTTGTGAAAGTACTAACTTTTCTTTTGATGATGGACAGCTGATGCACTCATCTCAACTGGCTTAGCAGATTTAGGCTATGTCCATGTCAATATAGGTATTATTCTGGCATACCTTAAGTATTTGGCAAACTTAATACATGCTTATGTTTATGATGCTATTCAATGTCATTGACTGCAGATGATTGCTGGTGTCAAACACGAAATTCAGAGGTCAGTTGAATTCCATTACTTCAACCAAAATATAGTTCACTGTCTCAATAATTTGTATCAGCAATTTTTGATTTTGTGGTCTTTGAGGAGCACCATCTTCATCTTATATGAAGAAAATTTGGCATTAATGATTCAAATGCAACTTCTCAAAATTACATCTCAGTCTAGTAGTTATAACTCGTTAGTGGTCATAACTTGTCTGTCCTCTAGATGTCTATGCACATAGAGGATTAGCATAGATGAATATATGCAAAGTTTTCTATATAAGTTCTTTGCATGGGGAAAACTTGTAAAATTGAGCAATTGATGTATATTTGAATTTTGATTCCTAAAGTTGTTGTTTGGTTGAGCAGGGTCAACTGGTCCCTATCCTAAAACATTTCCGTCAGGAATTAAAGCTCTTGCTGAGTATATACATGGAAAAGGACTCAAGCTTGGGATTTATTCTGATGCTGGGTAAGTTGAAATTTTTATGTATGTTTACTCAGTATCTATTGTGTTAGACTCATTACAACCTCCTCAGTATTCATCACCATTCTATTTGTAGGGCTTTTACATGTCAAGTTCGACCAGGATCACTTTATCATGAAAATGATGATGCAAAGCTGTTTGCTTCTTGGGTTAGTTTATGTTTCCTTTATCGGATGTTTGTTCAAAGTATATCTTTGACTTGGGGGGCATTTAATTGTACACTGCTTCTGCATTTTATAAATTTAATATTGTTACCTTTTGTTAGTGAAGACCCAAACTCATTTAGAACAGACTCATCTCAATGCAAGTAATGGGGTCAATTCTACTAAAAATTAAAGCCTTCTTATAGCCACTCACAATGTTAATATACATTTTCCTTATTGATGTTTGCAAACAAAATCGAGTTGCCTGGATATTTGACAGTATTTAATCTTCCCCTGTGTCCCCTTATTAGTAAACAATTTGTTTGCGATTAGAGTTTGGAATGCTTGAGTTCTGCTGAGAATTCTTTTAGCATTATAAGCATTCATTTTCTTTGGATATTACTAATACTTAAGGAGTAATGCTGTATTTTCAGGATGTGGACTATTTGAAATATGACAACTGTTACAATCTGGGCATCCCGCCAAAGAACGGTATTAGCTCTTCTTGATCTAATAGTGAAGGAATCACATTGAGTAGCTATAAATTGATTTGATGTGGTTTCATACTTTCCAGATACCCCCCAATGCGTGAGGCCCTAAATGCATCTGGACGCACAATTTTCTATTCAATCTGTGAATGGTAATCCAGTTTATTGATCTATGCACTATAATATTTGGATTAATTCACAATTAACTTGATAGAAATCCTCATTCAGAAATTCTTTACTTGACAGGGTGTTGACGACCCTGCTTTATGGGCGGGCAAGCTTGGAAATAGTTGGCGTACAACAGATGATATCAATGATTCTTGGGCAAGGTTATAACTCTTTCTCCATTATCTTATGTGGACAATAACTTGATGCTCTCTGGGGTTATATCCTAGTTCTACATGCGCGCATTGAAACCATAATTTGTAGAAAACCTCGAAATGGTTTGTGGTAAATGCTTTCCCCTCAGAGGACCCTTTTAAAGGTTTCAAGAGCTTCATTACTTCCAAGTTTATGGTGCTCATTAGTGGATTTATATCAGTAATTTGGACAAGAATGTCCAACATTTGTTGCCAATCGTTGTTCCCGCTGTCATCGTTGGTTGTAAAGATCTTATTTGCATGATCCTGTAGTTTGACTGTTAATAAAAGTTCTTGTTTATATTTCTTGATAAAATCGCGATGGTCGTACTGATAAAGTTGGCTGTTCCTCTGTTATGAAGCATGACAACAATTGCTGATTTGAATGACAAGTGGGCGGCGTATGCAGGACCTGGTGGATGGAATGGTATAGACATGAGCTTTTTGAAACAGATTTTAAAGGCACGATATGTTGGGTGTCAGTACTCCAACTGCGATATATGATTCTTACTCTCCATCTTATTCTTTTGGGCAGATCCTGATATGTTGGAAGTTGGCAATGGAGGCATGAGTTACCAGGAGTACCGTGCTCATTTTAGCATCTGGGCTTTGATGAAGGTCCTTCAACTTCTGTTTCTTTTGTCCTAGTTTGCGTAGCCATCCCAGTAATTCAGATTTAGTTGTTGTCTTGTCGAGTTGTGTCAAAAAAGGCAATCTTATAAGAGTAGTTCGTGGAAACTACTTGTTTTCTCTGTTCTGCTTAATTTCATATTCAAAAATTAGTTTTCCACCATGCTGTCTGGTCCTATTAAGCAGAATTTTTGTAATGGCTTTTATTGGTTGTTCAGTTCATGTGAACAACTCATAGTTTAATTCTAGATGGCACAAGAGGCAGGATACGACATGTTGCATATGAACTTTTTTGTGCTTAGCTCATTTTGATATACTTTCAAGTTCTTCACATACTGAAAATTGGGTGTTCAAATATCCAGGCCCCTCTTTTGGTTGGTTGCGATGTAAGAAACATGACTGCAGAAACATTCGAGACTCTAAGCAACGAGGAGGTTATTGCTGTAAACCAAGGTGAGAGTTGTTCTTCCTGTCTCTTGCTCTCACACTCTCACTCAATGCATCATGGTGTGGTGTGTGTGTGTGTGTATGTGTGTCTAATTGGTCTGAAGTATGATTTTTCCATATCTTTCATTTCTCATTCATAGATACCCTTGTATGTCACAATCTTTTCAAACTATGAAGTTATGAAAGTAAATGAGAGAGGACTTATTTATTTTGTTTTTGCAGATCCACTTGGAGTTCAGGGAAGGAAAGTTAGTGTTTCTGGAAGAGATGGTTGCTATCAGGTCTTTCGCCTTGCATCCTCAATAGCATTTTAAAGTGATGCTGCAACCATAAAAATGACTAATTGAAGAGATTTTAGGTCAAATGACTTTTTCAAGCTCCCTATCAACATATGTGGGGGGCTTTATCAGGAAGGGATTTTCTCTTCCCCTTCCCCTCGAACTTTTCTGAGTGTACAGTCGTCTCGTCCCTGCTTGGGCTGTCTAGAAAGTGGCACAATTGCTTACTGGAAACATAGAAAGTAGTATATTGGGTTCCAGCTGAAATCACAAATAAAACTTAGTATTCATGTGTTGATATATGGTATTTTGCAGACTACATCTCCCTTCGCATTTGGATCTTTAGAATAAGCCTAGTTGTATATATACTATTTGTTACACTTAGGTGATTAATTATGGTTCTGTTTTCCAGGTCTGGCAGGTCCTCTATCTGGACATCGGTTTACTCGTTGCTCTTTGGAATCTGGTGCTCAAAAGCAAAGACTATAACAGTTACTTGGGAAGCACTTGGACTTCAATCCAGCATTAGCGTCTCCATAAGAGATTTGTGGGAGGTGAGCAAACTGACCTACATGGACATCTAACTAGAGTTTTGAGTGGGAACAAGGCTGTAATGATAGCTTGGGTTTAGGATTTAGTTGGCTTCATTTTTTTTGGTTTTATGCTTACATAGTATCCTAATTTCTCGTAGCACAAAGAAGTAGCGGTTGATGCTGTATCGTTGTTCGGTGCTCAAGTTGATGCTCATGACTGTCGGATGTACCTTTTTACTCCCCAGACCCTCGCTCAGAAATATAGCTTAGCCTTTACTTAAAAAGCACCCTTTAAACGAGGTGATGTCCAACTATTAGTGCACCGCGATGATTCTCTGCAAGAGTTCATGGCTGAATCTATAAACTTTCACCAGAACTTGGAAGCCATCTTAGTGCCATCTGTTATGTATTTGTTCATATGAAAGTATTTGGATGTTAGTCTGAGTGTTCATATTGCATTGTATATATTACGACATACTCATTTGGAATGACCATCAGTTGTTGAAATAATGGGAAGGATTACAAAATGGCCCTACTTACAGAGGTTATTTTTTGCTTTTATATAATTCTTTTGAACTTTTACATGAAAACATTTCATTAACGACTAACATATGTTACATAAATATCGTCCTGGAGAATAGGCAAAAGCTATGAAGGCCCCCTCCTCCATTCACACACAAGTTTAAAGAGTTTGAAACTCTACTAGGAACTTAGAATGTAACTGAGACTTGAACGCCATGGCAAATCCACTCACAGATTCAAGGGGGGAAAGTCCTCATCATCGTCCAGTTTGAATTGCTGCATGCGAATCCTGCAGTGTTAAACCATTTAAAAGTAGGGGGTAGGTCAGGCGGTAGTTTTTAAATTATTGTACGAAACTTTCACAGGTCAAAAATGGCCCGACATCTCTTCATCGACCTCTGATAATTCTTGTTGCTTCTTCATAATGTACAGAGCATATGAAACATGAGTATTTGCCTGCTGGCTCGCTACAGGTGAAGGCATTCCTGATAGTGATGGTGAATGCCCAGAACTCCCCAACTTGTGAGAGGGTTCCTTGGTTGGAGGAGACGCCAAGACGAGATGACCAGATTGATGGACCTCTGGTGACCCATTTTCAGTGCCAGGAAGAAGTGGGAATTCTTCAGGTGAAAGATTGAAGCGGCTATCATTTTCACTTGTGTCTGTTTCTGAGGAAGCCTCAACTTGGCCACTGTTTTGAGGTGATTTCATCATTGCATCGTGACTGCTAGACTCTCTAATCCTTCCCCTCCTCATCCTTGGACGCACATATCTGGAATAATTTTGGGTCTGCAATGCCCAAAGTATTTAGTTTTGGGATGACAAATCCAGTCAGCCAAAGAAAAAGGAAGAAGAAACCAACAGCAATTAAAACTTAAAATTGAATAAACAGTAAGAGTTAATTTGATATACCACGTCAGGTATAAATGTGCCCGTTCCTTGTGATTTCCTTGTTATCCCAACACCTATAGTATCAGCAGATGGATGGGACGCACTAGGATGCCGGAGTGGCAGTCTTGCATATACTTTTGTTGCCCTTTCACAAAATTCATTCCAGTTGAGCTGCACTGACCAAGCCAGGGCATTCCATGTGGTCTTATTACAGACTCCAGAAGGTGGAGCACTGTGGTGTGTAGAACGATGAAATGCCTGTCCATACAACATGCTACTATAATAACTGTCATACTCCCCCCAGAGGTCAGATTCTTCAGATTTTCCAATACCAAATGCACAGACAGGAGCATTCACATCTGGCCTTTCTCCTCTCCCATTCCTATCTATAGTGGTCACGAAGAATTTTTCAAGTTCTGCACCCATGCTTTCACCCGGTAGCTTTAATATCTCTCTAAGATTTTGAGCTCCCATGGAAAGAGCAGATTTTATACGATAGAAGTTTCCTGGAGGGGATTACGAGGTGCATCATGATCAGTTAATGAACATACAGAACTGGTAAAAATAAAATTATATGCAACAATGAAAAGCATGCAACTTGAATAAGAGAATTTTAATAAAGGATAATTTAAATGGATATAGAAGATTAAAAAGATACCAAATATAGGTTATAAAACATACCTTGTTAAGAAAACAGAATCATCTTAATTCTTTCTAAATAGAATAATCCTCTAAGAGCGTGGTATAATTATTGAAGGACAGTGTTGTGAACAATCAAGGTGTCTACCACTAATCTATTGTACAAACCTTCTCAGCATAAGGGCCATGGTTTGGTGCAATGGTGGGAGTGGAGGACTGACAAGCACTAGGGCATAGGTTCAACTCTTAAACAACAGCTTCACCCATAAAATTGTTAACAGTATGATCTAATCAAATCTCTACTCCTAGAGCATCCTTTGATAATACAAACCAATTGGTCTGGCTTCTTTATTATTCATTTATATTCTGCTTCAATTAATCACAGTAACTTTGATGACGGAGGAAGAAAAGATTTTCCCTCTGTGATGTCCTTCTAGGAGCAACACAATTTAGTGCATATTTCCTTAAAGAGAAAGAAAACTGAACCAGCAGGCAAGTGGTCAAATACCTTTACTAACACTACGGCCCAGATTGTTGTCGTCTTTTAGAGGATCCACTACGTTGAGGTGCTTAGTTGGGAATCCATGAACTGTAGCTTTGTCTGCCCTTATTGGATCTGAAAAAACATCTCTAGAGCTTCTCACAAACTCCTCACTGAGCAGTAATTCGTCTGCCTCAATTTGGGGTGCCGCTATAGCAAATAATACAGATAAAGGATCCTCATTAAATGTGTAAACAGATCAGTTACACATTCACATTATTGATCATAGCTTACCTATGATTTCCGGAAGGGAACATATCGCAACTGGACCATTTATACTGATACAATAATTGTCCCAATCAAATGTGCTATAGTATTCCAAAAATCTCTGCAGGACCTGTTGATAGAATTTCAAGACGCATTTGAGTGCTTACAGTTGCAAATGTGAATACTGAACTGAAATTAAACAAGAAAACAAAAGAAACACCTCTAAAGGACCATTAAGTGATGCATGAAACAGATTGATGATAAACAACACCAACGTTTCTAGTGCATATGTTGAAATCAAACCATAATGGGATCCAAAATCCGGCTCTCATAGTAGCACCAAGCTTTGATTAAGATTATACTCTTTTTAAAAGATGGTCTTTTCCAATCTGTTGGTTGACCTGAATAAGGGAATGTCAGTTGAAAAAAAAAAGTCACATGCATTAAATTTTTAAATGAGAGAGAGAGAGAGAGAGAGAGAGAGAGAGAGAGAGAGAGAGAGAGAGAGAGTTAATATATTTTGTTGGTTTACAACTGCTCCAAAAAACTTAAGATGATAGGATGAGTCTCTCCAGCTACTGAAGAGCCCAACACAGAATTCTACATTAAATTGGAAGGTTGTAACTGTAGGGCTTCAAACTCAAGATCTCCCGTACTGATATTATGGAAAAAAATTATTGGTTTACCATTGTCCCCAGAAAATCTAAGAGGTTTGCATGTGGAACAATTATGCTCTAAAACTGCAAAAAAAAATAAAGGACAGAAAGAGCTGACTACATTTACTTAACCATAAAAAAATTGTCTATTTATGTGAATCAAGAGCTAAACATAGATAACGACAAAAAATTGGGGATAAACCAACTCCAAGCCTGCCAATAGATCAGAATAGAAAGTAGAAGTGGAGCGGGTAGCATATACAAAAGAAATTCTGATGTAATGAAATGTAGAAATCGCAAGTGCATTTAAGTTTGTATTTGCAATTAATAGTGTGAAACTACAAAGCTTTTACGGAAAAATTCAAGCCAGCTGAAGGAAAGTTACTCTGGTTACTACTCTAAGCTGTTTTTAGTTTAAATAAAACGGAGCTTGATATTATATATGGGGTTAAGATTTAACCTGCTCCAGAAAGCACAGTGTACAGAGCCCAGCCATTTGATTGAAGGAGATGTCCACTGCTATGTTATTCACTGTGAACTTTACGACCTTAACCTACCACCCAAAATCCAAAAAAAAAACAAGGTAAGGGAGATACAGTGGGCCCCCTTTTTAGAAGTAAGAAATGATAATACTTCCTTTATGCAACATGATTGGTTAAAAAAGAGAAGCAACTAAGGCAGTGAAAACGCTTCCCTTCAACTAGCACAAATAAATTGAAATAATTTCTGTGTGAATAAAGATAGATCTAATTAAACAGTGATGGATAATACAAATCCCAACAAAAAAAATTCACACAAAACAGCAACCATCTTGCAACCTAGTCCTTGAAAGGACAAGCAAGATTATAGAAAATAAGCATAGCAATTATTGCAAACGACAAAAAATGTTAAAACTTCTAACCTGTGCCCGAACATAACGGACATCTTTAAATTGAAACAAGGAGTCCTTCGGTTGACTTTCAAGGACACCGCAGACAGCTATAGCTAATTCCTCCTCCGTGTTTTGATGGCAGATGGCAGTCAAATCAATATCTCCATCAGGAAGATAGGTCTTTAGTGGGACTGAGCCAAAGGAGAAGACCTGTAAGGCAAGCATGTTAAAGAAACTCACATTAATTTAAGGACATTAAAATAGTTGCACATAATTATTGTAATAAACTGATCATTGATTCTCCCCATCAGAACTTTCTTATTACATATAAGCAGTCAGAATGTATTTAAATGTTACAGATCGAAAACCTGCATCTCTGTCAATTATATTAAATTGAGGTCCCTATGATGAAACACGTGGATACGAGCGACAATCAGATTCCAGATATAAATGGCCACGTATGTTAAATATTGACCAAGAAAGAACACATAGTACTAAATATATATACACATATAACACATAACACTTGCATGCCAAATACTAAAAGTGTATCCAACATGAGTAGTTAACGTACTGGATGCCTAACATTAAATTGATTGAAGCTGTCCAAATAAGTTCTCTGAACTTAGGTCAGATTTCGCAGAACTAGGAGAGTATAACTTGCAACCAAATTCAAATTCAAAAACCTCTGAATGCCTCAAAGACTTTTAAGAACTGTTCTCTAATATAATAGTAAAGCACCAAACTTACATTGATTGGCATTGAAAGCTGGATATAAGAAGCTTTAGCAAGCTAGATCATGTAGCATTGAAGGATATCAGCAAAAAAAAAACTCAAATATAACCGGGGAGTTTTATCACAACATATAAGAAATGCCATTTTTTTTAATGCAGGGAGGGTACAATATCAATGGTCACTTCATATTAACATTTACAACTTTGTTTGGCTTCTTTTGGCTGTAACAACATACCACATCTCAATACATGTAGTCCCACAAGCTCTTTCCGTGCAAATGGGAAATCAAATATATTACCTAGGCTAGGCATGTTGGCTACACTTACAGATCCCAACTGATAAAGGAAATAATGGGAATGCTTCGAAGTGCTAGGGATGGAGAGCATACATCTAATCACAGAATTGGATGCACCTAGGTAAATCATGCCCTTTTTAGGTTATGATTTTAATGACATTCTTCCATATTAAAACATTAAGAATGACCAATCTAGACAACATACAGACATAATCAGAGAAAACCCAATTATCAAACACATCAATATTGACATGTGATGA
Source organism: Prunus fruticosa (assembly GCA_018703695.1). Taxonomy (NCBI): domain Eukaryota; kingdom Viridiplantae; phylum Streptophyta; class Magnoliopsida; order Rosales; family Rosaceae; genus Prunus; species Prunus fruticosa. The sequence continues at coordinate 54,088,211 of CM031918.1, read as the reverse complement.
CAATTTTAATTCCTCACCCACAGACTTCAAAGTTACATGCATTAAAAAAAAGAAGGATTCACCACCATTTCCAATCCCTCTCCACGTTCCACCCCCCACTCCTTCCAGCCAAAAAGCAAAAAATACAGAAAATAAAATTAGGGAGCTGGGAAACTTCTCACCTCAGTTCCAAAATGACCTTTGATAAGCCTCTGAATATAACTAATAAGCCCCTCCGCCTCCACTCAGAACCTACATTTGGTTGTATAGTCCAAAGGATCTCTTGGGTCCTTTCCTCAGCCATCATCCAGAGTTCCACATCAATTGACAACGCCTTTGGATTATGTGAAGGGAAAGAGGAGCAAGGTAAAAGTTCCTCTTGAATACCTTCCATAAGGGCAAAAGGTGAGACTTTCAGCTCTTCAAAAATGAAACCCAGGAACCCACAAAAACACTCTGCCTAGTGATGATTTTAACTAGTGACTGTCTACACAGTTTTATAAACCTATGGAACTAAGAAGTTTAAAATATGAACCGTTTGGTGGAATGAAATGAGTTAGTCAAAAGACATCTTGAGAACAGAGTGAGAAGGACAGAAAAACTGTCATCCAGAGCCGTTTTGAGCAGATGAGTAGCAATAAAATGGTTCATAGATCAGTAGAACTTAATCCAGGGTATGTGTATTCAGCAGAATGAGACAATAACCAGCTAATTAGATGCATAAAAACTCGAGCAAAGTTTGTCCATATCTGTTGTATCCTTGGACTCTGTTTTGTAACTCCTTGTATGCTCTGAAAGCAATTTTGCTCAAAAGAAAATATTTTGGGGCTATTTGGACATGTGTGATAAGAGGACAGGAGAACATAAATCGTGAAATAATTAATGAAAAACAGAAAAGAATCAAGTCCTCAAGGGAAATTATCTGAAAACAAGGCTCTGTAAACATGAAAATATGTAGAAGAAGAGAATAGAAGTGATATAACCAAAAAATGTTTCCTTTCCTCTATGAGAAAGTTCTAAGGTAGGATTTAGAAGCAAAAAGCAGAAGAGATGCAAAAAGCAGAAGAGAAGCAAGATGATGACAGGCAAAGAAATGAAATGCAACAAATGTGATTACATCTTGGCGTGAACACATCTAGGCGTTAAGAGAACTCAAATACTACCCAACGTAAGGGAATTAATCAAGACTTACTACCAAATAAAGTTTAGTCTCACTTTTCTCAAATTTTCAGGTTTCTCTGAACACTGGATTCTTCCTCCATAAATAAGTTAACAAAAAAGATAAATGTGACGGGGTTAAGAATGAAAATTTCTATGGCTTGCACATATGGTACTAATTAGTCCATCCTCAGCTGTTTCTCATTGTTACCACTTCAAGCTTTGCCCTAATTAATTCCCAGAATGCATAAATCTAATGACCCTCATTAAAAATGAATCCTATCTGTTCTCTCCCCTTGAGTAAAATATTAATTGCAATGGTTGCAAAAGGGATTTAGAATTTGTTGTCATACCAAATGCTTCAGTCACTTGTTTTCCTACTAAAAATGTCAGTTTAACCTATATGGGCACTCATTAAATGCCATGAGGTCTCAGGAAACTCCAAATCATTTTGGGGCCCACAATCAACTACGCTGCATTGACCTCGCCAAGTTGCTCCAGCTCAGGTGTGTAAAGGCATTTCTACATTTATTTCCAGCTCATGACCAGAAAAGATTACAGAATCCTCCCGGAACACTGTGTTGGGATCTATTAAAAAGTGGCGGGCACCACCACATTGTTATTTGATCCCCTGCAGGAATGTATCTAAAATTGCCCCATGACCAGGCAAGTCAAGATGGCCTGAAAATCATGTTACATAAACTTTGAATATGTGCGGAGCACAGGTGTGAGGAAACAGTACAAAGTCTCTGCCTTATATGTCTGAAATACTAGGACTGTTGGACATGGACACATGAAGCTTGTCCAAAAGGAGACGACCAACTGAACTTTGTAGACAACCAAGTACTGAGAATTGTAAATAACGGAAAACAGGAGGTCGTCCTCATGATTTTACAATTGGAGGATACACGAATATGCCACACTGCATACCGAAGTCCTCATCAACTGCCACAATTCTCAAGTTTGGTACTCAATTTAAAAATCTTGATTCCTAATTCGCCATTAGGGGAAAATCTATGAATAATCTCACAGACCACAATATAATTGTTACATAACCCAACAATACAAAGAAAAACTATAACAGTATAGTTTAACAAAAACTAGCTTCCTTATTGCCAGTGAGACTGTCCTTTCACTCTAAAGAACAAAAATAGCTCAATTTGGACTTAAACTGTCCTCTCAAGCATCCTTTGATCCAAGCTAATAAATATTGCACAGGAATTGATTAACGCTCCAAAAGGGCGAAACACCCTTATACATTCCTGTCAGACCACTCATGCTAAAGATCCTTTTTTTCTTTCTTTTTTGCTGTTAAATTTGCAGACTCAGTTGGGATGAAATAGATTTTATAAAGGTTTTTTTTTTTTCATTTTGGAACTCGTATATAGGTTAAAAATTTGTCAGTAAAACAGCAATAAACCATTTCCAATATGAGTTAAGACATGAAGCTATCTGAAAAGTCCACTTATTATGTAAAACAGTAACACAGTAAACACTTTTCCAAAATGATTTGAGACATGAAGCTATTCGAGAACTCCACTTATTATGTGAATCTCCCCCATAACATCTCCAAGAGCTAACCTAGTTGGCTGTTTTTCTTTTAAGCCTTTTGGTCTAATCTAATGTTTTCAGAAAATCTCTCATGCTATAGAACACTCTCACTCTTGTACTTCAAGTTTCCAGATTTAAAAGGTGACCCTTTCCCTATCGGTAAATATGCAGAGTTATAATTAATCCTTCAGGGATCCTCACACCCATATACTTTGAAGAGCATATTTGAGGTGTTCTATCAACATGTTTCCATTTTCAACCGACTATTAATTAGGGGTACAATGCAATGATGTTATTTGAGATTACAAAACTTAATAGACTAAGTTCTTCCATTAGAAAGGTGATGAAAAACACATTTTAAGGATTTGATTAGGGCATTAGATTGATTAGAGATTATAAATTTGATGATTTTGGATTAAGGATTTAAATGAAGCCTTAGCAACCACTTTTGTTCTTCTTCCTTCCCCTCTATTTCTCTCCCTCATCTCTTTTTCTTTATTGGCTCTGCATCATAAATTTTGATCTCAAAATCCCTTTAACTCTGTTGGAGGAGTCTAATTTTATCGCATACTGATCCTTTACTTGCCTTCTTTTTACTGATCCTTTATTACCTCCTTTTCAATGTTGAAGTTAAACTCCAAACCATAGACAAGGACCCTTATACTTTTGATACACAGCTCGAATTGGTTATTTACAATGCCAAAAACAGGATAGATCCATTTCCATTATCATAGCATGACAATTGAAGCCATATGCCATCAACTGTATGGACAAAACTAATAAACCTAAAATCCTTTCCTAAAACTAAACAGATCTTTTGGCCCTAAGATACTCAGACAATTTAATTTCAACCCCCAAAAAATGCACACAAGCTCCAATCTTTTTCCTAGTTAGTCTCTAATTTCCTTTTTACCCTTAAAAAATTGAAACAGAAAATGCCCAGGTGAGAAATGAAAACCCTCCACCACTTCACCTTGGCCAACGGCCATGGCCACCTTTATTTAATTTTTTATTTTGAAACTTGAAAAGACAGAAAAAGCTAATGAGAGAGAAAAATGATGGAAGAGACAAGAACTAAACAAAAAAAATTAAAGCGTCAACTGACTTTGAATTCAAATAGACGCACCCAACTTCTAGGTATGGCTGTTGTCATGTTCTTGCTTTTTACTTGCTCTATTGCTTGGTTTTACAGGTACATCAAGTAGTAAGGCATTACGCATACCTATGGTGCAAATGATTTTCTGCATTGTAAAGACTAATGCTATAATTTTTTTACCCTCTTTTAACCGTAACCACATGCTGAATAGCAACATGTCTGTGATTTGGCTATTTGTAACCCTCGATTCGAGACATTGTGATGTTTTAAGTAGCAACTGGGGAAGCTGCCAATCCGAAAAGCAAAGGAACCCAAATAACAAGAAACCTTACTATTATGGTGTCTAACAGAAAATTAATCTATCATTAACTTGCTTATTGAAAACACAGTCATGCTAGAGGAAGGAACCTCTTCTTTTTCAAACAGAACTATTGCAATCGTTCAAGAAACTACACCATAATTGACAATAGCTAAACTACCAGTGAAATTCATCAAACCCAGCTAAATGTATCACAATAAGCAAATTTGGAAAGCATTCACTGCAAAGAGATACAAAATATTAAAGTTCAGAGAGTTTTACCTTTGACAGTGTCAAAGTGGTTTCTTTCTTCTCCTCCGCTTCATCTTCTCGCTTTGGCTAAAGCTCACTTCTTTGTTAGACCCATTTGACGCAAGCAAGTACATGAGCATCATCTTGGTCACTAATGAAATTCAAAACCCTAATAGCAGACCCAGGAAGAGAAATGCTCAAGCGTCAAAACGAAAAGAGTCCCTAAAGCCAACAGTGAAGGCTCTACTGCTCCAATGAACCATAAAGTCGAAGGTGTGGGACCCATCTGATGACGTGGCAAGATCCAAAACCGTCATCGAAACAACCCCGATGGAATGTCAGCCGTCGATTAAAATAACGATGCTACACGTGTGCCACAAAGTGCCATGGATAAACCCATTTATTAAAACCCGCCAAAATTAACCTCAACCCAACCCAACAAATTCCCGCCATGATAACTCTCACTCCTAAAACCCTATCCCCTTTCTCATTTCTCTGCAACCCCATACCAAAACACCAAAACCAAAACTCAAAATATACCATTGTAACCCAATATTCAGACTCCAACTCAAAGCCAACCTTCAATTCCAATTGCGAGTCTGAGTTCCAGACCGAGAGGGGTCTTAAATTCGATATCGGCGAGACCTTCTTCCGCCATGAAAGCGCCACCGGCCGCGACCTCGGCGTGCTCGCCGCAGCGGTGTACAAGAGATCCAAAGGCAAATTGCGAGTTCTCGATGCACTGTGCGGCTGCGGAATTCGATCCCTTCGGTACCTCATCGAGGCAGAGGCCGATTTTGTTTTAGCAAATGATGCAAATGATGATAACAGGAAAGTTATCACGGAGAACTTGTCGCAGGTAGAGAGTAGTTCTGGCGACGATCCGAGGTGGGCAGTGACGCTTTCGGATGCAAATCGGATCATGACGGAGTGTTATCTCAAAAGAGATTTCTTTGATTTGATTGACATTGATTCATTTGGGAGCGATTCGTCGTTTCTGAGGTCGGCGATTAATGCTTTGAAATTGGATGGGTTGTTGTATGTTACTTCCACTGATGGATTCTCGTCGGGTGGTCGCAGGCCTCAACAGTAAGTGTTACATCTAATTTCTAGCAATTGGGTTGTTTTCAATTCTGTTTGATTCTTTAAAGTTTGATGCTTTGTATAATAACTTGTCCCAATTCTTGACCATTTGAAATTACAAGACTTCCTTGCATTTTTCATTCATGGATTGCACATTCTGCTATGCTTGTTTGCCAAAATGTTACTGCATTTGAATCTAATCAAATGCGTTTTGCAATTGAATACCAAATTTATATTTGGATATGATTTTTCCAATGCCATCAGTAGGCAAGTGACAACTGTTTGTTTGTGTCTCTAGAACTTTAGCTGCATATGGAGCTTATGTTCGACCTATGCCATATTCAAATGAGCTTGGTTTGCGAATGCTTATAGGAGGGGCTGTGAGGGTAGCTTCTGTGCTGGGGTATCGAGTTACTCCTCTATTTTCATACTATTCATATCATGGACCCATTTTCAGAGTCATGCTCCGTGTCAATCGAGGAAAGCTTCCTGATAACAGGTGAAGGGGCTGTATGATTTTGTATGCGTGAAAGCTGTGTGATTTATTAGGCCTTTATGTTGTTGCTTACCAGTTAATTTAAATTCACCACAGAAATTATGGTTTCATCAGCTACTGCCACAACTGTGGAAGTTCTCAAGAATATTCATGGGCTGAACTTGGTCGGATGAGTTGCCCCTGCAGCGATTCAAAGGTACAAGGATGCTTTTCTTCGTTAAAACTCGCTCTCATTCATGTAGTGGTATGACTTATTTTATTTTGTCAAGTACCCAAGTTTTTGTTTTTTCTTTTGACTGTGAAATAACCATGTCTGGACTTAAATCTCAAATGAAATATTAACTTGTGTCACTACTTTCCAGGTTTCCAAGTCATTAGTTGTTTCTGGCCCCCTCTGGACAGGGCCTCTGCATGATACCGTTTACATTACAGAAATGCTGCATTTGGCTGAGGAATGGGGATGGGCAGGCAGTGGCTCAGGAACTGATCTCGACAAGCTTTTGAACCAAATGGTGGCCGAGAGTGACCCCAGATTACCGTTTGGGTACACCAAGTTGGACGAGGTAGGTCCTCAAGTGAACAACTTCTTTTCACCACAACTCTTTTGTTCCAACAAGTTATTAATCTTGTAAAACATATTGAAACTGTCAATTTTCTGTCCCAGGTGGCCAGCCGTGCGAAAGTAAATTCTCCACCGCTCAGAGCCGTTATGTCCACCCTTGAAAAGGTATTTCCACACAACTCACTTTGGCAAAGCATTTTGTTGGGATTAGCTAATGGACCAAAAATAGGGCACATGTCAGTAGTGCATGTCCAACAGTTGGGAGTTTGGGGGGCGTGGGGCGCATGTTGGTCAATTTTGGGAGCTGCTGGGTATGAGTGCATGGTGGACAACTGGAGTTGTAGGAGCTGCTGGGTATGTGTCTTATTGGAGTGCATGCTGGACATTTGGAGTTTGGGGGCTGTTGGGTATGAATGTTATTGAACCAAAGACTAATAGTCTTGTTGCTGGGTTAAATTCTGTGCAGGAGGGATATGCTGCGAGTAGATCACACATCGAGTCCAACGCAATCAAGACAAACTGTTCAATGGCAGGTTGCATTAGAATTGCTAAGCAACTTCAGCAGTGCTCCAGTGCTGAATGATTTCCAATACCAGGAGAGCAGAAGACGGGGCCAGAAAAGTTGCATCCAATTTTGTAGTGTGTGAGCGAGCAACTAAGCGTGGAGGTGTTGATGTTCGAGAAGAAGTGTCGTTGCTGCTCTGATCAGGCTAGAATGTGGAATTTTTTAGTTTTTATATTAAGAAAAGAGAAGGAGGGGTGGGGGGGTTTGAACACATGAAGATGAAAGAGTAAATGCTCTTGACCATTTCAACTACATATCCCTTCCCCCCTGAAATGTAAATCTGAAGTGCAGGCTTTAAAGCGAAAACTTATGTAACAGTTGGAGTTCGAGAGATTCAGAAGATTTCTATGATAACCAGTGTTTGAAACTCTCATGAAACCCTCGCAAGTTTCCACAGAAAGCAATGGTCACAAGCATTGATTATAAAAATGGGAAGCAATAAAAAGAAAAGGTTTTCCATGCCTCCAAGCAAGGTGTAAGAACCAGTTAGTAGGAGAAAGCAAGTACTCTCAAGCCTTTTGCTCGTAGTTGAATAATCATAAGCAATTATTTTCTTCTTGAGAATTAGAGTGTCAGCCCTATAGAAGGGTCGTGGCCATAAACAAAATTGGAACCTAGGACCTTATAACAACCACTAGTATTCAAAATTGGGAATTATTTACTTGAGACAGGGTCTTGGGACCCAAGACCCATTAGTGGAGGTTGAGCAGCACACTAACGGGGATAATTGCTACATTTGGGTGCCTCTAAACCAAGCTTATATATTTAGAGCCAATTTTATATGAGAAACCATGAAATAAAACCATAATAACAAATTCTAAGGTTTGCATTATCATCAAATCAAAACATCCATAACATTAGTTTTATCCTTAAAAATGTATGAAAATAGCATGGGAATCACAAAAACTTCCTACACAAAACTCAAGTCCAGAAAATTGTGTAGCAACTGGGAAACATCGATCGCATAATCAAAGGATTGAAATGCTTTTTCAAGTACGAGCAGGAACAGGGGCACCAGCAGGTCGAGGACCTTGGCCAGGCTGACCAGGCCTTGGGGCATCATCCTGAAAATCAAAATTTCAGCATATCAGGTAAGCTAAGGATATACCGTCGGCCCTCTATAGGCATGGGCTAACGTGCATGTGCCAAGTGCAAAACAGGAATATGAAAGCAGGCAAAATCAAGTTATGTTTTACCATTTTCCCTAACAAATAAAGAATACAACTCGACATGACTAAAAGGAGAGAAGATATGACCAAACCTTTTAATGACTAGCAAACATAAAATAGATGGCCACATAAATCAAACAAATGATAAACCCATGTTGCTAAAGAACCATAAAAACGGTTGTAGAAAAGTATACTGAAGAGAACTTGACTGTAAGGAAAAGAAACATAGTTCCGGATCAACCAACGAAATGTAAAGGTTTCAGAAAAGCTTGTCAAGATAAAATCTAGAGATTACATGATTACATTTGCTCTAGTACAAGAACGTGAAGACATAATTTTCTATTATTCATCCCATTGTAATCAACAAATATCGGTATCTCAGACAACAAGGTTGGAAGGACCCAGATTTTTGTTGGGCTCTATTGCAAATTGCCCTAATGTGATTTGAGAATAACAAAACCGAACAAGCAATGAATCAATGCGAAACTTACCCTGCGTCTGATGAATCGCTGTGGTGGCTCACGGTTCCTCCTGTTGGTGCGAGATCGCACCCTCACAACGTGAGAGTGAATTGCGCAGGAAACGCAGTACTGCATCTTGGCATACAATTTGGGCAGAGTGTATTCTACATATCACAAACGAAAAACAATCATTTACATATTTATCTATTTGCAATTTTCACCACTCTATGCAATTTACATTTTCACTACTGAGATAAATGAATGAGAAAACAGAGAAATGAGGGAAAACTGGAACTTACGCTCATAGACACAAGCTTCCTGGACATCTCTAACCGCAGCTTGCTCAACAATGTTCCTCACCAAGAACCTCTTGATGGCCTTGTCCTATTTCACCATCAACACGAAATCAAAACCAATCAATCACATACTTATAAGATGCATATACGTATAGATACACAGACGTGTATGTATGTATGTATATATACGCATACCTTAGGGCAGCACTTGCCGCAGTTAGAGCAGCGGATGAACTTGACGTGTCCACGGCCGTGCTTGTTGCGACCACCATTTCGGCGCTTGAAAGTCTGCAGAGAGAACAAAAAACGATAATTAAGCAAAAAGAAAACAGAGAACAGAGAGATGGAGAAGACATAGGGTTGAGGGTGAAGATCGGACCATGATTTTCCAGGAGAGGGAGACGAGATCTGGAGCTTCGGGGTCGTCGGCTCAGGCTAGCTAGGGTTTTCGCTGCTCACAAGCCAGAAAGTGAGTGGTTTCGGGAAAGCTTGTGTTTTATATGGGAGAGTGGCCTGGCGCCCTAGCCAAAAAAAAGGCCCCTTCGTTTGTTGGAAATTTGTAATTACCTCCCCTAAGGTTTTGGTTTTCGCCTTTTAAGCCCAACAATATCAATTTAGAGATGAGGGAATAAAAAATAAGATTAATATAGGTTTTTTTTTTTCCAACCAAAAAAATATATATAGGGTTTTTTTAATAATTATTTCTAAACATAAAAAAATTTGTTTTTATTTGATAAAATAGCTAACAAAAATCATGGTTGTTAACCTTTAAAGATCCATAATTGTTTGTTATGGTTGAAATTTTGGAATTCGTAGCTCTTGATTTTTGGTTATTTTTCTAGCATTTTAAAATAGTCTTAAACATATGTAAAATAGTTTTTCCTGACTTTTTCTTCAAAAGGAAATGCATTTTCTTCAAAACTAGTTAAGTTGTTTACAGTCATTGGTATCAATATGAAAAGATCATCGATCGCTCACTGTTTTTTCAAGACAGTTATTTATTTCCATAAGATTTCAACATGGTTGGATCGCAACGATTTGAATAGTGCCTCGACTTTACTTACCCTCAACAAGCCCCTCAAAATCATAGCAAAAGTTGACGACAAAGCTTATTTCAGGCAGCAAAATAGACAAAGCTCCAATTACATACATAACTTATTGCATCAAACGATCAAACAGTGGAACAAACAAAAAAGAAACAAACAGGGATTTTTATTTTTATTTTTGGTCAAAAAACAAACAGGGATTAAATACGTAGATAACTCTTACACTATCTCAATTTCATACACGGGGTGGGATGGGATGGGATATGTCAATGATTAAATAAGGGGGTTCCTCATTTGTCACATAGATCATTTTATTTCATCAACTCAACCAGCAGCAAATGCCTCCCTTCATTTGCTCAAAGCCTCAAGGGCTTTCTTTCTCGTACACTTCGCTGGCATTCTTCCAGTTGATTACTTTCCATATGTTCTTCAGATAATCTGGCCTCACATTCTTATACTGCAACCACAAACAGATGTCTTAATTCATCTCACATGATACATGAGGAGCAAAGCAGGAAAATAATCACACAGATCAACAACCACTGCTAAAAGAGCAAATAGAACTGACAATAAATCTTATAAGCTTTCATCATTGGGCTTGGTGGCAAGTGAAGCTGATTTTAAATTGAATAAACGACGAGCTCGTGTGAAGTCTTCAAAGTATTTATTTAAGATGCTAATTAAAAAAACTTCCCCCATATGAAGGAGGAACATCATTGGAAAAAAATACCGAATAAAATCGTAAATGCAAACTTCATCACACGGGATGACCTTTCCCACATAAATAATTCGACTCCAATGAGCAAAAATGATTGTTGTTTCATAAAGACAGTTTTAACATCCCTCTTAGACTCACTAGTTAAGAGAATACATCGGTCTGGATTGACTCTTATATACTACAGTTATAAACTGATGCCCCAAATGAGAATAATTGAAAGTTTTCAACAGCTGTGTGCATAAAGCCCGATACTTTTGCATCATTTATCTTTGTAAGCATAAGGAAGACAGAACTATTAAGAAAATCTAGGAGAGGCAAATTTCCACAAGTTAAACTTACCTGTAAGTAGTACGCATGCTCCCAAACATCAATACCAAGCAATGGAACTAAAGTTGGTCCTTTAGTAACCAATGGGTCCTGCAACAAAATTAATCAGATTTACAAATATTCTGATGAAATAGAAGCACCACATGCGTGTGCTGCACATCAGTCAACTGTTATGAGTCCTAAAAGAATAAATCAAAAGAAGGTTATACAAAGTGTTCCAGAACAGCAACCTTTGCAGATCCTAAAATCTTTAATATTTGAACAATCCTTAAAAGATGGGGTAACATAAAAGCAACAAATCTTCAACACAACGTTAGACCTAAACAGTTCTCAAGCCTACATGATTACCGGAAAGAAGGACCATAAGGGGCTAATTGTACAATTCATCAGGAGTCTAAGCTACATCATAGTGAGAGGGCATCAGTCAACAGTCAGAATGGAGTTATGCAATTTGAATACGGCTTGACTTACTGTTTAGCACAAATAGAGCGAAAAACTATACTAGTAGATGTAGAGATGGGTTTAAAGTAAATCTTGTGAGGTTTACCTGATTTGCAGTGGTTTCAACCACAAGTTTCTTCGACTCTTTGTCTAGAGCCAGCCACTGCCAAGAAAGATCAAAGAAGTAGGTGAACATACTGAATTTTGACTGAAGCATCTAGTCAAATGACATGAAACAAATGTTGGAAAAATCAACAATATACAAAACTTACCACCCATCCAGAACCCTGCAAAGCAGCGCCTTCTGCATTGATTTTTCGCACTAATGCTTCCATAGAACCAAAATTTGTGTCAATAGCCCATCCCAGGGAACCATGAGGGGGCTCACCACCTCCGTGCTGCCGTGAACAAATCATTGCGGTATTAGGCAGATGAAGGCTTAAACAAAGGCTTGTAAGACAGATAGATGGAAATATGAACTTACACTAACAGGAGTCAGATTCTTCCAGAAAATCGAGTGGTTGACATGACCTGCAAGAATCAAAGTAATGGGATGACAAAATAATTCTATCTTAAAATAATGAATGATTTTGGGAATGGAAACAAGCAAAATAATGTAAAATGAGAAGTATTGCTTGCTTCTTGTTAAGATAGATTGTCTTCGAGTTGACACCCAAAAATATTTTAAAAAATACAAATAAACCATAGATTCCATAGCAGCTATTATCACCAAGCTAACACAACAGTACCTAATTGAACTGTTACTTCCCATATCAATTTACTTCAACACTCATTGTTAATGGAGAAGCAAGTTATCACTCGCAATTTCATCATATTCACAAGCAAAGAGAGTTCAATCATTTCCATTTTTAAGTGGGACTTTGAAAATTTTAAATAAAAGAAAATTAAAATTGAATATATGTTCCTAATCTTCAAAGAAAACGAATGCAGCAAAATAATTACAAAAATTAACACATAGATTATGATAGAGAGATGAGAGACCTCCGCCATTGAACTTGATGGCGCTCTGCAATTTAACAACAGCAGCAGCATCACCCTTGGCGATGGCGTCGTGGAGCTGCTCAAGAGCTTTGTTGTAGTTGGTGATGTAAGTCTGGTGGTGCTTCTGGTGATGGAGCTGCATGATCTCGCCACTAATTGCAGGCTCGAGAGCGCCATAGTCGTACGGAAGGTCGGGAAGCGAGACGGTCTGAAAGCCACGAGAATGAGCTGCAGAACCTACGGCGAGGATTTTGGCTTCGCTCTGAAACCCTAATCCAAGGGATTTCCTGGCCACGAGAGCTCGAAGAGCCATCGAAGTGTCTTGCTGGAGGAGATGAACAGAGAGGACGAGAAAGGAGAGGGTAGAGAGAGAGTGAGAGAAGACTCGTGGAGTGAGTGAGGTGAGTGCGTGCGTATATAATATACATTGTAGGTGCGAATCTGGGTGCGGTCCTGGGAAATCCGACCGGTGTGCCCAGATACGTTGGGCTATGATTTTCGTCTAAAACGGATCCAAGTTTTATCATGTTTCTTTGCTGGGCTTACCCAATTATAATTTAACGACTGTAGCCCATGTGATTTTAGTGGGGTTATGTTATGGACACCAGAAAATTTTCATTAGACACCCAGCCCCTGAATTTTAGCTCTAGTTTCAATGTCGTCTCTATCTTTTAACAAAAGCATCACGGTCTCTATCTATTAAACAAAGTGTTCTGTTCGTTTGTTGAAAAAATGGAGAAATGAGGAGGGTTTTTTGAAATTCGTTTCGTGATAATAACTCAGCTAAGATTCTGGTTTTTCTTATTTTCTTTCACGAAAAAGATATAGTAAAGAGATTATTGAAGTTTAAAAACTAATTTGGAAACTCCAGTAACCTCATATTCAAATATTCTTTTCAGTTTATTGATTACTTGGTGATTTTGTATCCATTTTCTTAACAAGAAATTATTGGGAAAGAAAAGCAATGAACACATTGAACCTTTAGCCATAGTTTTTTCTATTGATATTTTTCACTGGGACGAGTAACAATCGTCTGCATTCTGTTTTTGAATTCTTTTCTCGAAATTATAACATTATATGGTTTGTCTGTGACATGTTTGATGTTGCGAGATTGGATTTCAGGGGAGAAAGAAGATTTGTGAAGAAAAGAATGCAAGTATGGTACTGGAGGAAGAACTTCAACACTTGGCAGAAAAGCTAGAGGAGTTGCAAGGGAATTTAGGAAAGATGTTCGAAACACTAGTAATTTTGATAAAGAAACGTATCTTCTTGTGCAGACAAGTATATGCATAATGCATATCTACCACAGAAGTGAGAATAAAACGTTCATGGATCAACAATACATCCATATCAATGGAGCTGGAATTACAAGCCGAAATAATACCACCAGAAAGTCCTGGAGAGTACCTCAACAAAATGATTAACAATTATGCTGATGGGAGTGTTTTTTTTAAATTCTTTTTTATTTCAAAGGTACTGAATATATATCTAATAATGTGCAAATGGTGAGTTTTAGTATAATACAAATATGTTGATTTTACGTACTAAAATTCATTAGATGGGATAAGTTTTATTCATGAGTATTCCATCTTCTACCTTCAATTTGGTTAAAAAGGAAATGATGATAGAGGCGAATCCACTTGATGAGACGTTGTTTATCAAGTGTGGGAAGGTCTAATGACCAAATACCCTTAAAATTAAACAATAATAATGTCATTCATAATTAATGGAAAAAATAACATCATTTTGAACAAGACATTTTGAAAAAGAACACAATAATAAGCGGGTGCATCAAACAAAACAACAAAGCCTTTTTGAGACATTTAGTCGAGCACATGATGGCCATCAACCAAGGTTCTAAAAAGCAATGCGTGGTAGAGAGGCATTTTTGGTCTTGTAATGTGAGGCGTAAGCCTTCCGATCATAAATTAATTTAATTAAAGAACAATATAATAATTAATAAGAAGTATTAGTTCTCAATCAAGCATTCCCACATATATATTATATTAGACATACAATATTCAAGCTACTTGTAGCCATATTCAGAGTGCTAGAGAAAACTAGATAAATAGTCTAGAGAGTTAAGGATGCACGTGGCTTATTATAAAGGTTTTTTTGGGAAGATAATTAAGCTCAGCAAGTCCAATTTGGGCCTGAATTCAAGGGGATATAAGAGTTTAAAATGAAACGGCATTGTTTGTTTTCAAGTCACAAAACACACCGTTTCATTAAAAAGATTTCATTCTCCAAATTCAAAACGTGTCGTTTCATTTTGGAATTATCAAAAAGAAAACTAGGGCACAGTGGTCATCTTCTTCACAGGAACTGCGCCTCAGGCAGCCTAGGTTGCAGCTTCAAAAGTCTCCCAGGTTGGCTAAAGAGGGTAGTCTTTTTGCCACTCGTCACCATGCCTGTCTCAGGAAACAGCGTAAGTAGGTATGGCTAATAAACTGTTGAAGCATTGATGTAATTCAGGCATTGTTCGAAAATTGGCCTAGGCGGACGGACACTGCTGACCAAACATGTTAAGCTTTGGCTTCAACACTGTTATCAAGGAATTTTGTTTCAGAGTTCCTGCTCATTTAACTAGCCAGTGTTTGAAAAATCAGCCTAGGCGCTAGGCGGCCCGCCCAGAGGCTTTTTATGGTGGCTCTTTTATTTCTCCTGTTTTGATGATTTAGATTCACATGTTAAGCTATGGCTTCAACATTGTTATCAAGGTATTTTGTTTCAGAGTGCCTGCTCATTTAACCAGCCAGTGTTTGAAAAATCGGCCTAGGCGCTAGGCGGCTGCCGAGGGTTTTTATGGTGGCTCTTTTATTTCTCATGTTTTGATGATTTTAGATTCACATGTTAAGCTATGGCTTCAACATTGTTATCAAGGCATTTTGTTTTAGAGTGCCTCTCATTTAACCAGCCAGTGTTTGAAAAATCGGCCTAGGCGCCAGGCGGCCTCCTGGCGGCTGCCCCAGAGGGTTTTTATGGTGGCTCTTTTATTTCTCCTGTTTTGATGATTTTAGATTCACATGTTAAGCTATGGCTGCAACATTGTTATCAAGGCATTTTGTTTTAGAGTGCCTGCTCATTTAACCAGCCAGTGTTTGAAAATCGGCCTATGCGCTAGGCAGCTGCCTGGCGGCTGCCCTGAGAGGCTTTTTATGGTGGCTCTTTTATTTCTCATGTTTTGATGATTTTAGATTCACATGTTAAGCTATAGCTTCAACATTGTTATCAAGGCATTTTGTTTCATAGTGCCTGCTCATTTAACCAGCCAGCATTTGAAAAATCGGCCTAGGCGGCCGCCCAGAGGGTTTTTATGGTGGCTCTTTTATTTCTCATGTTTTGATGATTTTAGATTCACATGTTAAGCTACAGCTTCAACATTGTTATCAAGGCATTTTGTTTCAGACTGCCTACTCATTTAAGCCGTCAATGTTCCAAAAATCGGCCTAGACGGCACCGAGGCGCGGGCGCCCGCCTAGGCGGCCTGGCAGTGTCTGGGCGGGTTTTACTCAGAAAAATGAATGATGATGATGCTATGTGAGTGAGAGAGAGAGAGAGAGAGAGAGAGAGAGAGAGAGAGAGAGAGAGAGAGAGAGAGAGAGAGAGAGAGAGAGAGATGAGGATTGAAGAAGAAGATGTTGTGCGGAAGCGTCAACCAATTGTGAGTGAAAAATAAATAACAACTGGCAGGAGATAAATAGAACACAAAACACAACACCAACAAGAACACCAAGATTTATACCTGGTTCGGCAATGCCTACATCCAGTTTGGAGACGACGGAATAATTCACTATAATCAAAGAGAGTATACAAAGTGTTTATCACTCAAGAAAACTCAAAGCCCCAAATACACCCAAGTCTCACTCTCACAACAATTGAAGAGAAAACAATGATACAAAGCAAAGAACAATTAGAGAGATTTCTCTCTTTGGCTAGATGCCTTTCTTGCTATTTTTCTCTTCTACTCAACACTTGGTGGGATGCTTCAAATGAAACCATTTGCTTCCAATTTATAGCCAAAGATGCATGAGTGTGAATGCAAGCTTCAACTATTCATTTGTTGGCTACCAAACTTACCAATGGATGGCTACCAAACAATCCACCCTTTTTGACCTCATAGTAAGCCAACATTTACTCACATGGGCAACTAACTTTGACTCACATGGGCAACTCCAAAATTCTTCTACATTTGAGCCAATTTCCAACAATCTCCACCTTGGCTCAACATGCAACACACTCTCATAGTAACACTCCCAATGGTCGTCTCTCAATCCCCCAAGGGGCAATCAACAAATTTTACAAATTCCAATCAAGTCCAAGCAACGCTTAAACTTGAACAACGAAATTGGCTTCTCCAACCTATCAAATTGCTTGTGCCATTGTCTTGGAGACTGCTTCAAGCCATACAATGATTTCTGCAATTTGCAAACCCAATTTTCCTTTCCAGGAACACTAAAACCTTCTGGCTTAGACATATAGATCTCCAAATCACCATGTAAGAAAGCAGTCTTGACATCAAGTTGAGCCAACTCCAGGTCAAACTGCGCAACCAAAGCCAACAAAATACGAATATAAGAATGTTTTACTACCGGAGAAAATACCTCATTGTAGTCAATGCCTTCCTTCTAAGCATAGCTTTTAGCTACCAATCTGGCTTCCAATCTTACATTATCCTTTTCCAAGGATTCCATCTTCTTGGCATACACCCAATTTTGTTGCTGTGGAGGCTCTTGGGTAGGTGCCTCCTCTTCATCATCTTTGTCCTCTTCATCAGACCTTACCTAACAACTTGGAGTCTTTAGTAACTCCACCTGCTTTGAACTACTCATGGTCTTGGTAGCTTCAATTTCACCTTCATGCTTGTTCTGATTAACCATAGCAGTCTCATCAAAAGTCACATATCTGCTTACAACAAATTTCTTCTCATCTGGACACCAAGAGTCGGTATCCCTTCATGCCAGTGCTAAAGCCCATAAAAAGAGCTTTCTTTGCTCTTGGATCCAACTTGCTTTCCCTGACATGGTAGTAAGCAGAACAACCAATTATGTGTAACAACTTGTAATCAGGAGAACAAGGTTTACCAGACCATACCTCCATGGGCGTTTTTCCCTCGTTCGCAGCGCCGGCAACCGATTAATGAGATGACTTGCATAACTAATTGCCTCAGCCCATAACGTCTTGCCTAATCCAGCATTAGACAACATACACCGAACTTTCTCAAGCAAAGTACGGTTCATGCGCTCTGCCACACCATTTTGTTGCAGTGTCTCCCTAACCGTGAAGTGCCTCACAATACCCTCATCTTGACAACTTTTCAAGAAAGGATCAGACCTATATTCACCATCATTGTCTGATCTAGAGTCTTGATCTTTCGATCGCTTTGCGTTTCAATCATCTTTTTACACATCAGGAATATCTTCAACACTTCATCTTCACGCTTTATGGTGTACACCCATACTTTTCTAGAGAAGTCATCAACAACGGAGACCAAATAATGGCAACCTCCCCAAGGTGCATTCTTGGAAGGTCCCCAAACATCAGTGTGAACATAATCTAGAGTGCCATTAGTGTGGTGAATAACAGGATCAAATTTCACTCTAGTTTGCTTACCAAGCACATAGTGTTCACAAAATTCCAATTTGCATGCCTTTGCACCCTTCAATAAGCCTTGCTTCACCAATCCTTGCAACGCTTTTTCACCAGCATGCCCAAGACGCATATGCCATAACCTCGTGGTGTCTGTGCTATCTGCGTTGCTTCCGGTGAGCTGCTCCACCAATAACTGTACTCCCCTCCAAGAAATACAAGTTATTTTGTCTTGTACCTTTCATCACCACCAATGCCCCGTACACAGCGTTAAGAACTCCACCATCCATGGTGATCTTGAGACCCTTGGATTCCAAAGCGCCCAATGAGATGAGATTCTTCTTCATATCCGGTACATACCGAACATCACTCAATTCTCTTGACTGTTCCATCATGCATCTTCAAACAGATTTTGCATATCCCTTGTGTTTTGCAAGCATTATTATTGCCCAACAAAACAACTCCACCATCCAGCTCCTTGAAGCATTATTATTTTGCATATCCCTTGTGTTTTGCAAGCATTATTTTGCAACCTGAATCCAAAATCCACTCCTCGAAGTGACCATCGAGGAGATGAACTAGCCAAAGCAAACTCGAAATCATCATCTCCAGATTTTGCAACATTTGCTTCAAGAATCCGCTTTCTCCTTCTCTTTGTTCTTCAATTTGGGGCAGTCTTTCTTCCAATGACCCTTTTGGCGACAAAAGGCACATTCATCTATGGCAGGAAACTTTCCCCGCTTCCCAGATTTTCTTTCCTCTGTTTCGACCCCTTGCAACTAGTGCCTCGGTTTGTGAATTGTGAGTCTTCTGTCCTTCTTACGACACTCATGATTCACCAATGCCGCAGACACCTCCTCAAGTTTCACCTCGGATTTTCCATACAACAAAGTAGTTGTCAAATGATCATAATCATCGGGCAATGAATTTAACAAACATAGTGCCTTATCCTCGTCAGGAATTTTCACATCAAGGTTTGCTAAATCAGCAAGTATTTTATTATAATCATTGAGGTGTTCGTGCATAGAAATACCTGAACGATATTGAAATTCGGAAGAGTCGCTTCTTCAAGAAGAGCCGATTTTCTGCGCTCTTGGTCATATACTTCTCCTCCAATTTCGTCCATAACTCCTTAGAGAAGTTTCCTTCATATACGGGTATTTCAACTCCTTATCAAGGAATGATCGAATAGAGCCACAAGCATGAAGATTAAGTCTCTTCCACTGCTTATCATCAATTTCTTCGGGTTTATTCTCCAAAACAATATCCAACTCTTGTTGATACAACACATCCATAACTTCACGTTGCCACATACCAAAATTATTAGAGCCATTGAATTTTTCAACCTCTAACCTCGTAGTGGTTATTGGATGTCTATTGGATGTAGATGTCGACGATGACGATGCCAACTCCTTCTCCTTCACAAGTTCGTCTTTATCTCCAACCATCAAATCCGGCACTTTTCACAAATACAGCACTGTTCACGAACTGTAGCGCGCGACACTATTCACAGAACTTAGCTCCGATGAATTTTTCACTCCTACGAAACCCAGTTTAAACTTGGAGCTCTGATACCACTTGTTGTGCGGAAGCGTCAACCAATTGCGAGTGAAAAATAAACAACAACTAGCAGGAGATAAATGGAACACAAAACACAACACCAACAAGAACACCAAGATTTATACTGGTTTGGCAATGCCTACATCCAGTTTGGAGACGACGGAGTAATTCACTATAATCAAAGAGAGTATACAAAGTGTTTATCACTCAAGAAAACCCAAAGCCCCAAATACACCCAAGTCTCACTCTCACAACAATTGAAGAGAAAACAATGATACAAAGCAAAGAACAATTAGAGAGATTTCTCTCTTTGGCTAGATGTCTTTCTTGCTATTTTTCTCTTCTACTCAACACTTGGTGGGATGCTTCAAATGAAACCATTTGCTTCCAATTTATAGCCAAAGATGCATGAGTGTGAATGCAAGCTTCAACTATTCATTTATTGGCTACCAAACTTACCAATAGATGGCTACCAAACAATCCACCTTTTTTGACCTCATAATAAGCCAACATTTACTCACATGGGCAACTAACTTTGACTCACATGGGCAACTCCAAAATTCTTCTACATTTGAGCCAATTTCCAACAGAAGATAGGTCGGGGTTATGTCTGAGCGAGAGAGAGGAGACAGCTTCAACTTACACATGTCACCGTCTTGAGCCAATGTTTTTTTCCCTCACGGGTATGGGTAATGGGTAATGGGTTCAAGAAAGGGCAAGGCGCATAAAATGAGATCAAGAAACGTGGGCTTCCTTTGGACATCTTGCGGCCAGCCTATACCTCGAAGAAGGAACCCCTTCCAGTTGCAGCCAAAACGAAAGACAGACAAAAGAGCCCTCCTCCCGTATGCATGGCTCGTGGACGTTCCCGTTCTCGTTACCGTTCCTGAAGTGAGTAAGCTTGCTTGGGATCATGCACCTCACTCGGAAGCAATGAGTTAATAAGAGTAATCTGGGCAAGATGAGTAATCTCTTTTTGCATCAACCATTATCTCATTTGCATCAACTGCTGCATAACTGCAGAACGTGATTGGCTAAATTGTTCATAAGTAAATAAATCAACCAAGCTACCTAATATTTTGAATGAAATTTGTTCTTTATTTCTTTCTTGTCAGGGAACGCGTCAGGGGGAAGGATTCTGACACCACACCGGTGTAACATACCGCCGCTTGGTACGTGAGTATTGTGGTATTGAGGTGGATGTTGATAAGTTAGAGAATGCCTTTACTCTTTACTGGCACTAGTCCAGGTAAGGATTGAAGAAAGTGATGATAATGAGTGTGTGTATTATGTTATGCTAAGTTAATACTAGTTTCAGTTTTTTCCTTCAACATGATCTCAAAGGTCTAGATTTTTTTTCTTTTCAGATTAATTTTTTCAAGACGTGAAAAAATAGCTCATAAGACATTTTTCGCACTTCCATCACAAAACATGCTTGGCTGGGAAATAGAGGTTCATCTGTATTGTTTACCTGTGCATGCATTGTAATTTCTCCAATCTAATTGTCCTCTGTATATCTCTGTTCTTAAGTTCCTGATAAAATAGGGTTTTGGTCAATATGTCCTCTACTTGAGTAAATGGCCAAAGTGTTGATGTTAATCAAGATTCAAGACAGTAGTGCATATTCCATAGGGTGGGAGAACCTTGGTTGTTTCAATGTCTATGTCAGGATTGGATTGCTCCTCTAGGTATGAATATATCGAAATCACTTTTTTTTAATTTTAAGTATTAGAAACTTTTTCTAATGATTGAAAAAAAAAATGTATTTATCAAAATTTGTATAATCTAATAACAATTTCTTCAACTTGGGCTCGAGTAATTGATGTTGTGGACAATGAGGTATATATCCTGTTACACGAATTTAAAAATTTTTGTCACGCATTTAACTTGTTCTGTATTCAGTCAGGTTCAAGATTATTTGGTTTTATTTGTGCTGGTGCCACACTTGGACAGCTTTTTGGGTCATTGTTTGCCATGTATGTTTTCTTATTCAGTCTTTGGAATTTGATATTTGCTGTGTGTGTGTGGTGTTTGTTGTTCTTAGGATGAGCTTTTGTTATACAGTTGTTGTTTTGTCTAGTTTTTAAAGTAATTAACATGAGATATGCTGTGCAGAATGTTTGCTTTGTCTAGTACTGTTAATGGGAGAGCATCAATTGTGTGTCTTTACGGCCTGCCTTTATGGGAGAGCATCACATGTTTAGCTGTTTATTTATATACTGTAAAGATGAATCATTCATGAGCTTTTGAACTGATTACTAGGCTAGGCTATCTACAACCTTTTCACACAAAGACACAAAAAGTAATTGCCACAAATAAATAAACATTAATATAATTTTTTAAAAATTTTAATTACATACTTGTATCGCTTGAACAAGCAACCGGGTATTTACGGAATATGGGTTTGCTTAGAAATTGCACTTTAATTTTGTCACGACTTGATTGGATTCAATGGACAATTTTAAGAAGAAACAATAGTGGACCATGGGGAGACTGGACTCTGGAAAAGTTCATAAAAAGATAAACAATATTGGACCATTTTAACGAGTAAAATATATATCAATATATATAAAATAAAAGGCAGAGAGCTGGTATAATCTATATATATAAAGTAAAAGGCATAGAACGATGAAAATATTCAAAATACTATAGAATGCTTTGGTTAATTCAAACATTAAGAGTTAAATTATTAATTAAATGATGATAATATGGTAAATTTACAATTAAAAAAATTAAAATTAAAAACACAATCAGATGATGAATCATATTTTTATAAAAAATAACTACCTATTTTTTCTTTTCTTAATTCTAAAAACTAAAAAAAGAAAACTAATTCATGCGTGTGCAAGGGGCTTAGTATATAAATATATACATACGAGCTCCTGAAAAACACAGAGATATCAGCAGACCACAATCGAACCCCATCCACTGTTCGTGCCCAATTTCTCAAAAGAACCCTAATCGAACCCCATCCTCTGTCTTATTCTAGTAGGTAGTAAAGCTAGCGGCGATCAAATCCTGCCCACGGCTATCAAATTGTATGCATGGGTCGTAGACGTTCTGGTTTCCGTTCACGTTCCGGAAGTGAGTAAACTCAGAATTTTGTTTTATTTATTATGCTTATCTCTGTAATGTGCCTGCATTGTAATTTCTCCAATCTAATTATCTATAGCACTAGTAATTAGGCGGGGATCATTCTTTCTTTTTATTAATTGTTCTAGTAACCAATGATTTTTGGTTTTTATTTTAATTTAAGTTAGTTTGTTTAATTTCGCCACCTTCTTCTCAACTCCATCTTCGTCCTGTCCCCTATCTCTGTTCTTAATTCCTGCTGATAAAAACGATTTATACCTTCCCTAACCCTAAACCATAAATCCTTAGTCTTTTTTTCTTATCCTTAACTAATTGTCTCCCCAAAACCCTAACCCTCTATTCAATTTAAAATTCCCTCCTCATGCAATCCTATTCCTATCCTAGTTTTATTAATTTGGTGAAATTTCGTCGCAGCCTGTCGCATTCCCTTCTCCCCTGTTTATTTTTTACATTGACTCTGTTGCTTTTATCCTGATTGGCAGAATCCAGTTCATCCGGCGGAAGTTCAAAAGGTAAGTAAAAGCATAGATGGCTCCTTTCTAATTTAATTCACATTAGCTTGTTATCTTCTTTTAGTTTCTGTATACAACAGACTCGTCTGGTCACCATTTTTTTTTTTTTTGGATACAGAGCTAGCTAGAGCCTGGAAGGAATTATGAAGGAGTCTTTTTGTTTTATTTTATTTCCCCCCCTTTTCTTCAGTTACTTAACTTGTTCACTAATTCTTTGTGAAAAAATAAAATGTGGAGGATTTCTATCGCATTCGTTTCATGCAACTTCATTTTTTCTCCTCATTGGTTCATTCTTTGCAAGTCATGCTTAGAATCGGGGGATCACCTTTTTATGCATTGTAGGGTGGCTTGTGCTTCTTTAGGGAGTTCGGAATTGGCTGGGTTGTTTCCAGGGATTACTCCTCTTGTCTATCCGAGAAACATCTCTTTCAAGGAATGCAAAAAAAGCCAAGGTTTTATGGGGTTGCATTGTTTTGGCGGTCATTTGGGTGATATGGTTAGAAAGAAACAAAAGGATTTTTGAGAATCTGGCTCCCTACGACCCTAATGAACTGTGGGGAAAAGTTAGACGTTGCTCGTCACTGTGGGCTTCGACCTCAACGTAATTCAAAGATGTTGTCCTTTAGGAGCATCTTTTTGGACTGGATAGCAGCCATTTTCTAGTTTTGCTTTCAAAGTTTCCTAGGTGTTTTCTTTTGCTAGGCGCCTTGTCTTTGTTTGATCTGTTTGTGTTTTTTGTTTTTCACCTCCTCGTGGCCATCTTGGCCATTTTGTATTTTATTGTAGTACTGCAATAAATCTTAAAAAAATAAAATAATATCTACATCTATTCTCTTAGGTTATACTGCTCCTAAACAGGATGAGCTTGTGGAGAGATATCCCGGGGCTGCTAGGGTTGTTCGCCGCCCTCAACCTACTGATGATGTTGCCTCTGAAAGGGAAGACATTGATGATCTTCTCAAATTTCCGCATCCTCTTTGTGGGCATTTTCTTAAGAATGCAATTGATGTACACATCTTATAATTTTGAAAATAAAAAAGAAACCTGAATTCATATGCTTGTTCAGAAGTAAAAAAGTAAATCAAGCTACCTAATTAATATTTTGAATGAAATTTCTTTTGTTCTTTCTTGGCAGGCAACCCTTTTGAAGGGGAAAGATTCTCACCTTAGTGTACACTACCGAAGCATGGTACATGAGTATTGTGGTATTGAGGTGGATGCTGGCAAGTTAGATAATGGCTCTATTGGCACAAGTCCAGGTAAGGATTGAAGAAGGTGATGATAATATATTATGCTACGTTAATATTAGTTTCAGTATTTTTCTTCAACACAATCTCAACAGCCCAGATTTTTTTTCCTTTTCATATTAATCGTTTCAAGGCAATCTCAACTACCCATAGTTGCTATTTGTTTAAATGACAACAAAAGAAAAGGCACATGGTGGCCTGTTAATCGGAGGGGTTAACTCATCTGATTGCTACTTTTTGGGCTTGGTTCCATCACAAAACATGCTTGGTTGGGAAAATGGGTTCATCTGTATTGAATCATCAGCCAGCTTAATAAGAAAGTCAAATTAATGAGGAAGTGAGTAAGCTTAGAATTTTGTTTTGTTTATTATGCTTACCTGTGCATGCATTGCAATTTCTCCAATCTAATTATCTTCACTACTAATTAGGTGGGGATTATTATTCCTTTTTCTTAATATTTCTAGTAACCAATATTTTTGCTTCTTTTTTTTAAAGGGGTTTGGTTTGCATAAATTATATGGATGAATCTGTGTGTACTGTGTTAGTTTGTTTAATTTCACCATCTTCTTCTCAACTCCATCTTCGTCCTGTCTCTCTCTGTATATCTCTGTTCTTAAGTTCCTGATAAAAACAATTTATACCCTTACTAATCCTAAACCCTAAACCCTTGGCCTTATTTTCCTTATCCTTAACTAATTGTCTCCCAAAAGCCCTAACCCTGTATTCAATTTAAATTCCCTCCGCATTTGTCGCAACCTGTCCCATTCCTTCCTTCTCAGCTTATTCTTGGCATTGACTCTGTTGCTTTTTTCTTTTAATTGGCAGAATCCAGTTCCTCCAGCAGAAATTCAAAAGGTAAGTGAAAGCATAGATGGACTTTCTAATTTCATTCACATTAGTTTGTTAATTTCTTTTAGTTTCTATATACAACAGTTGTCTAGTCACCAATTTTTTGGATACAGAGCTAGCTAGCCTGGAAGGAATTATAAAGGCCTTACTTATTAACTTGTTTACTAATTCTTTGTGAAGAAATAAATTATGGAGGATTTCTATCGCATTGGTTTCATGCAACATCATTTTTTTCTCTGTAAAATTGTAGTGGTTTGTCTGATATAATATCTATTCTCTTAGGTTATGCTGCTCAGGATGGGCTTGTGGAGAGATATCCCGGGGTTGCTAGGGTTGTTCGCCGCCCTCTACCTACTGATGATGTTGCCTCTGAAAGGGAAGACGTTGATGATCTTCTCAAATTTCCGCATCCTCTTTGTGGGCGTTTTCTTAAGACTGCAATTGAGGTACACATCATACAATTTTCAAAATAAAAAAGAAACTTGAATGCATGTGCTTCCCGCATTGCTATTTATGCTCCAATAGGATGCAAATATATTTTGTGCATACT
The DNA here is from genome assembly GCA_018703695.1 of Prunus fruticosa. Lineage (NCBI taxonomy): Eukaryota > Viridiplantae > Streptophyta > Magnoliopsida > Rosales > Rosaceae > Prunus > Prunus fruticosa. Next base: position 54,062,311 of record CM031918.1, on the reverse strand, counting down.
TCCTTTTCACCATATCTAAAAGTAAAGGTTTCCTTGAACAATTTATATGTTTATTACGTAGACAAGAACATGCACTCAATTTAACATTTCATCTTTTTGTCTGATCTCTATCGCAAACTGATCATGCACCTCGTTCGGAATAACAATGATTTCATAAGAGTAATCTGGGGCCAGAGGAATCATCTCTTTGTACATCAACCACTATCACATTTACGTTAAACTGCTCCATAACTGCAGAACGTGATTGGCTAAATTGTTCATAAGTAAATAAGTAAATCAAGCCACCTAAATAATATTTTGAATGAAATTATTTTGTTCTTTTGTTCTTTCTTGGCAGGCAACGCTTTTGAGGGGAAAATATTGTGGCCCCAGTGTACTCTACCGAAGAATGGTACTTGAGTATTGTGGTATTGAGGTGGATGTTGGCAAGTTAGAGAATGGCTCTATTGGCACTAGTCCGGGTAAGGATTGAAGAAGAAGATGTAGATGATACTCAAGTTATATTAATCAAGGTAATAATACAAGTTCATTCCAATGACGAGATTCTTGGCTCATCATCGACTAATCTTGCTTGCTATTGGGTATGTTTATATTAATATTATTATTCTTGATCTCTTAAGCACGGGAGGTGTACGTGTACGTGTACGTGTATTTGAGTTTTAAAACTACCTTTACAACTCAATGAGAAATTATTGTATGGCAGCGAAGTATGGTCGCGTGTAATTGAATGCATAAATCCTTTTATTCTTTCCAACCTTTCAGCATATCTAAAACTATAAAGGCTTCGGTTACGAATTTATCTGTTTATTATTACACAAGAATAAACGTGCACTGAATGTAATATCCTATGTATCTTTTCCTCTCATATCTGTCGCAAGTTGATCATTAAGACAGACCAATGAAATTCATCCAAAAAGAAGGCTTTTATGTTACTGTCCTGCAAAAAATTTATCACAGGGCAGGTTTTGCTGGTCCTTGGCACTTGACCTCTGCTTCTATATAGACTTGGGGCTCAAAAAATATGGTTGAAATATAAAATAAACAGAACCTGCATGCAATGCAATTGGTGTTTTTTTTTTTTTTTTTCCATTTTAATTTAACTATGTATAATGTATCTAGTAATGCATGATCTTGATTAGGAATTCAATTTGGCAGGCAACCCAAACCATGAAATCATTAACGGTAGGGGAATGAAGAACCGATCGAGTATCTCACTTATTTGATCTCCTGCTATCTTAGTTGGAGAGAGGATGTGTTATATTGACGTTCTTATTAGAGCTTTCTCGTCTCCCCTCATCAATTTCTGATCATGCGATCGTGAAAAATTACGCCAATTTTGCGAGAAACAATTTGTGTTCTTGTGTTGCTGAAATACCGAACTTACGAGGAAAACAATTAAAATCTAAATCTAAATCGCATGAAGTTCTTTTCTGCTCATACATACTTTCATTGTAATTGAGTGAAAGTTGCACAAAAGATTTCCAGTCCATGAAACTACAAGACATGGGCTGAAATGCCTAATCATTAAGTAGTTCTTCCACAGACAGCAAACAGAACAAGAAGGAAAATACAAATATCCTGGAAAGGCATTATATCCACAGACAATACTCCCCTTAAGTAAAGTCAGGTAACATAGATAGAGAGGCTGATTTATACTAGGTTCGAATGAAGAGAGGATGATGACAATATATTTATATATATAGCCAAAATCCATCTAAGTATGGCCCAAATCTGAGGAATTGGAGAATCAAAATTAAGCCAAAAACACAAAAACCCAATTCAGAAACTTAAGAAAGTAATGCAATTCAGCAAAGGGATTGGAGAATGTAGGAGAAACAGGGTAACAGCTGAGATAGGCTTACAATTTACAAAGAAGAAGCAAGATGAGGAGTGGAGCAAAGCTGACATATCGTGAGGGTGCCTGCCCCCTCCTATAGCTGACTATATATGATCCTCATCATCAGTATCTTAATTATAAATAAACTCTTGCAACAAATAGGACATAATATTTCTAATCACTAACAAAATAATAAGATTTACAAAACATCGATAAGATAGATCCATCATCACCATCAAAATTTAAAATCGCAATACCAAGGCCCGGATAGCAAATCAGTTATTATAATCTTCTTAATATGGTTTAAAAGCTGACTGAAATTTTCAAACTCAGAATCACAAAATGTACTGAACAACTACAAGCTGACTAATCGTTACTGATTACTTGATTAGAAAACAAAACATGGGGATCCAGTGAGAGACGACATCGATTGATGGTGGATAGTGGCAAAACTACTTGGATCTCTGTCTCTTGCGCTTCTTCTTCCACTGCCCACGCCACAAAACAAGAAGAAACAAATCAATAAACGAACAGATAACCAGAAAATGTAAACAAAAAGCCAGAAAATGTACCTCTCATCACCACCCCAATAACGACCCCACGGCCTTGCCGACCTGGCTCCACCAGGATTTTTCTTCCATTCCATTCTCGGGGGAGTCTTTGTCCGAACCGGACCCATCAGAGTCTCCAGACTTTCCAGGTGGGTTATCTCTCCTCTGGAGCTCAGCTAACGCCGACTTCATTTCGCCAGTCCTGTCTTTAATCGCCGTCAGCTTGTCAGCGTGTTCAGGTTTGAAGTTGCAGCAAACTTCAAATTTCATCTTGTTCATGGCTGTTTCCATGGTTTGGGAACAACCATGGTCCACCAGAGATTTGATGAATGCTCCGGTGTTGATAAGTGTTGGAAATTGGCTCATAGAAGAATTTTGGAGTTGCCATGAGTCAAAGTTAGTTGTCCATGTGAGTAAATGTCGGCTTCCTATGAGGTCAAAAAGGGTGAATTGTTTGGTAGCCATCCATTGGTAAGTTTGGTAGCAAACAAATGAATAGTTGAAGCTTGCATTCACACTCTTCCATCTTTGGCTATAAATTGGAAGCAAATGGTTCCATTTGTAGCATCCCACCAAGTGTTGAGTAGAAGAGAAAAATAGCAAGAAAGGTATCTTGCCAAAGAGAGAAACATTTCTCTCTAATTGTTCTTTGCTTTGTATCATTGTTTTCTCTTCAATTGTTGTGAGAGTGAGACTTGGGTGTATTTGGGGCTTTGGGTTTTCTTGAGTGATAAACACTTTGTATACTCTCTTTGAATATAGTGAATTACTCCGTCGTCTCCAAACTGGATGTAGGCATTGCCGAACCAGGATAAATCTTGGTGTTCTTGTTGGTGTTGTTTTGTGTTCCATTTATCTCCTGCTAGTTGTTATTTATTTTTCACTCACAATTGGTTGACGCTTCCGCAAAACAAGTGGTATCAGAGCTCCAGCTTTCGACTGGGTTTGATAGGAGTGAAAAATTCGTCCTAGCTACAGTTTCGATGAATAGTGTCGCGCTAGCCAGTTCTCGTGAACAGTGCGGTATTTGTGAAAAGTGCCGGATTTGATGGCTGGAGATAAAGACGAACTTGTGAAGGAGAAGGAGTCGACATCGTCTTCGTTCGACATCCAATAGACATCCAATCGCTACTACAAGGTTAGAGGTTGATAAATTCAATGGCTCTAATAATTTTGGTATGTGGCAATGTGAAGTTATGGATGTGTTGTACCAACAAGAGTTGGATATTGTTTTGGAGAATAAACCCGAAGAAATTGATGATAAGCAGCTGGAAGAGACTTAATCTTCATGCTTGTGGCTCTATTCGATCATTCCTTGATAAGGAGTTGAAATACCCGTATATGAAGGAAACTTCTGCTAAGGAGTTATGGACGAAATTGGAGGAGAAGTATATGACCAAGAGCGCAGAAAATCGGCTCTTCTTGAAGAAGCGACTCTTCCAATTTCAATATCGTTCAGGTATTTCTATGCACGAACACCTCAATGATTATAATAACATACTTGCTGATTTAGCAAACCTTGATGTGAAAATTCCTACGAGGATAAGGCACTATGTTTGTTAAATTCATTGCCCGATGATTATGATCATTTGACAACTACTTTGTTGTATGGAAAATCCGAGGTGAAACTTGAGGAGGTGTCTGCGGCATTGGTGAATCATGAGTGTCGTAAAAAGGACCAAAAGACTCACAATTCACAAACCGAGGCACTAGTTGCAAGGGGTCGGAAAGAGGAAAGAAAAAATCTGGAAAGCGGGGAAAGTTTCCTGCCATAGATGAATGTGCCTTTTGTCGCCAAAAGGGTCATTGGAAGAAAGACTGCCCCCAAATTGAAGAACAAAGAGAAGGAGAAAGCGGATTCTGAAGCAAATGTTGCAAAATCTGGAGATGATGATTTCGAGTTTGCTTTGGCTAGTTCATCTGTTGATGGTCACTTCGAGGAGTGGATTTTGGATTCAGGTTGCACCTATCATATGTGTCCCATTCGGAATGGTTTTCTAGCTTCGAGGAGCTGGATGGTGAAGTTGTTTTGATGGGCAATAATAATGCTTGCAAAACACAATGGATAGGCAAAATCTGTTTGAAGATGCATGATGGAACAGTCAGAAGAATTGAGTGATGTTCGGTATGTACCGGATATGAAGAAGAATCTCATCTCATTGGGAGCTTTGGAATCCAAGGGTCTCAAGATCACCATGGATGGTGGAGTTCTTAACGCCTGTGTACGGGCACTGGTGGTGATGAAATGTACAAGAAGAAATAACTTGTATTTCTTGCAGGGGAGTACAGTTATTGGTGGAGGAGCAGCGCTGTTTAAGCTGCTGACGCGGATAGAGCACAGACACCACAAGGTTATGGCATATGCGTCTTGGGCATGCTGGTGAAAAAGCGTTGCAAGGATTGGTGAAGCAAGACTTATTGAAGGGTGCAAAGGCATGCAAATTGGAATTTTGTGAACACTATGTGCTTGGTAAGCAAACTAGAGTGAAATTTGATACCGTTATTCACCACACTAATGGCACTCTAGATTATGTTCACACTCGATGTTTGGGGACCTTCCAAGAATGTACCTTGGGGAGGTTGCCATTATTTGGTCTCCGTTGTTGATGACTTCTCTAGAAGAGTATGGGTGTACACCATGAAGCGTAAAGATGAAGTCTTGAAGATATTCCTGAAGTGTAAAGAGATGATTACGCAAAGCGATCGAAAGATCAAGACTCTAGAATCAGACAATGGTAGTGAATATAGGTCTGATCCTTTCTTGAAAGGTTGTCAAGATGAGGGTATTGTGAGGCACTTCACGGTTAGGGAGACATTGCAACAAAATGGGGTGGCAGAGCGCATGAACCGTACTTTGCTTGAGAAAGTTCGGTGTATGTTGTCTAATGTTGGATTAGGCAAGGCGTTTTGGGCTGAGGCAGTTAGTTATGTAAGCCATCTTATTAATCGGTTGCCTGGCTGCTGAACGAGGGCAATACACCCATGGAGGTATGGTCTGGTAAACCTTGTACTGATTACAAGTATTTACATATATTTGGTTGTTCTGCTTACTACCATGTCAGGGAAAGCAAGTTGGATCCAAGAGCAAAGAAAGCTCTGTTTATGGGCTTTAGCACTGGCATGAAGGGATACCGACTCTGGTGTCCAGATGAAAAGAAATTTGTTGTAAGCAGCTATGTGACTTTTGATGAGACTGCTATGGTTAATCAGAACAAGCATGAAGATGAAATTGAAGCTACCAAGACCATGAGTAGTTCAAAGCAGGTGGAGTTACTAAAGACTCCAGTTGTTCCAGGTAAGGTCTGATGAAGAGGACAAAGTTGATGAAGAGGAGGCACCTACCCAAGAGCCTCCACAGCAACAAAATTGGGTGTATGCCAAGAAGATGGAATCCTTGGAAAAGGATAATGTAAGATTCGAAGCCAGATTGGTAGCTAAAGGCTATGCTCAGAAGGAATGCATTGACTACAATGAGGTATTTTCTCCAGTAGTAAAACATTCTTCTATTCGTATTTTGTTGGCTTTGGTTGCGCAGTTTGACCTGGAGTTAGCTCAACTTGATGTCAAGATTGTTTTCTTACATGGTGATTTGGAGATCTATATGTCTAGCCAGAAGGTTTTAGTGTTGCTGGAAAGAAAAATTAGGTTTGCAAATTGCAGAAATCATTGTATGGCTTGAAGCAGTCTCCAAGACAATGGTACAAGCAATTTGATAGGTTGGAGAAGCCAGTTTCGTTGTTCAAGTTTAAGCGTTGCTTGGACTTGATTGAGATTCGTAAAATTTGTTGATTGCCCCCTGGGGGGATTGGGAGACGACCATTGGGAGTGTTACTATGAGAGTTTGTTACATATTGAGCCAAGGTGGAGATTGTTGGAAATTGGCTCAAATGTAGAAGAATTTTGGAGTTGCCCATGTGAGTCAAAGTTAGTTGCCCATGTGAGTAAATGTTGGCTTACTATGAGGTCAAAAAGGGTGGATTGTTTGGTAGCCATCCATTGGTAAGTTTGGTAGCAAACAAATGAATAGTTAAAGCTTGCATTCACACTCTTCCATCTTTGGCTATAAATTGGAAGCAAATGGTTCCATTTGTAGCATCCCACCAAGTGTTGAGTAGAAGAGAAAAATAGCAAGAAAGGTATCTTGCCAAAGAGAGAAACATTTCTCTCTAATTGTTCTTTGCTTTGTATCATTATTTTCTCTTCAATTGTTGTGAGAGTGAGACTTGGGTGTATTTGGGGCTTTGGGTTTTCTTGAGTGATAAACACTTTGTATACTCTCTTTGAATATAGTGAATTACTCCGTCGTCTCTCAAACTGGATGTAGGCATTGCCGAACCAGTATAAATCTTGGTGTTCTTGTTGGTGTTGTTTTGTGTTCCATTTATCTCCTGCTAGTTGTTATTTATTTTTCACTCACAATTGGTTGACGCTTCCGCACAACAATAAGCAGCTCTCCGTTCGCTGAGACCACGCCCACATCCGTAGCACCTTTCAAAAACTCCATCATCTTTGCCTTCCGAGAGAGAGAGTCCTCCTAATCCCCTTCATCAAGAAGGGTTTGGACTTGTTTGTGGTCATCAGGGCTTACCTTGATGAGCACCTCTCCCGGAGCTACCTTCTCACACACAATAATGGTGTGCTTGAGTGACCTCGGTAATCCTTTCAAAAAGTGTCGTGCAAAAGCATTAACATGGCTGGGTTTCATTTTGGGGAATGAGGGAAGGAGGACAGAGTATCAAAGAGGGTGAGGGAAGGAGGAGGATGTTAGAATTCAGACTATGAAATTAAGTTTAGAAATCTCGCTCGAAATCTATTTTTTCGCTTTTGCCAACCTCGCTCAAAATCTATTAACAACACGAAGAACAATACAAAAGCCATACCATGCTTAAGAAAAAAATGGCGTGGCCTACTTTTAACCATCAAATATTTTGTTAAAGAAATGGACGGCTGACATGGAGTTCAGTCCTCTACATCAACGATGCGTTTGGTCCCAGTTCGTTCGTCGTCCTCGCACTATCCTCTACTCTTCTCGCTAGGGTTTCAATTTCGAAGCATACCTCAATGTTGAAGCATAAAGAAGTTATAGACAAAGAAAATGAGACATCAACCATCAAACTGATGAATATCAATTTTTTTTGGTCCGAAAATTTAATGAAACTCTAGTTAAAAAGGCATATACTGACCAGTCTCAACCCGTCTCAGCTTGTAGGCACCCTTTCCGTATGCTTCTGTGACCTCGAACGGTCCTTCCCATGAGTGACCAAACTTGTCTGCGTTTAGATCTTTGGTGTTTTCCATTACTCTCCTATGGTCCTGGTGGTCTTCATGGTCACTGTGCTGATCATCGGAATGGATACTTTCGGTGGAATTTCCATCAGATAATTCTATCATCTCCTTCCTTTTGCTCCCCTTGGGCCTTCCGAGGACGCGACGTATGGTTGCCCTTGGACTTCTCCAAAGCTTCGGCTGCCATCTTGTTCGTTTCACGCAACTTTTTCATTATCTTCTTAAACTGGATGGCTGCGAGGCTGGGCTCTGCTTCCTGGGAATTTGATATGACATCTGCGGATTCGAGGATGAAATCGGTCCGAGTGTCTTGTGCGGATTCAGCCATTGATTGATTTTGCGGGAGTTCCCACAGACGGCGCCCAACTGCCGGAGCAGAAATTCTTACAATAAGAATATCTTCCAGAGGTTCTTGGCTTTACTCCGCACTCAGGATCGATAAATCTCCAAGCAACACTCCTCCGAAATCAAATGAGTGAGGGTTGGGTACCTGCAAAAGATACTCCGACGCTCAAGTGAATTTTCGTATATATTTTAGTGCCTCAATTAATTGGAAATCGCATACCCTTATATGGTGGTGAAGCTTTGCATTTATATCTGATGCCAGCCTTCGGATGCAAGCTTCACTTTGCACGTCTTATGTCCACTTTTGCCACTCCCGGGTTAATGAGAGTTGTGCGTTATCCACTCCCAACCGTGTTCACGTTGTCTCTCGATTAATGCGGGTTAGGGAGTGCCGGTGTTTGAACATACCCACGAACCCACGTCGGGCCGCTTGTGTATGAGTCCATATGGGATAATGCGCCTCTGAACCCACGTTGAGTGGTGCACATCCGAACCCGTGTTGGGCGGTGCACATCCGAACTCTCGCGTTGGGTTTACGCGCATGAGAACCGATATTGGGCTAATGCCCATACGAATTTTCGTTGGGCTTATGTGCTTACGAACTCATATTGGATTTTGACGCCAATCCGAGCTCGTGTTTTGCGCATGCGAACCCACATTGGGCCAATGCCCATCCAAACCTATGTTGGGTTGTGCTTTAATCCGAATCCCGTGACGTGGCGGATTGGTAGGAAATTATTCTGCCCCCACAATTCCTATTCCCAACTTATCAAGAGAGAAGCTATTTTGTCAATTATTTGAAAGAATATCGTATTTGATTAATTTAGTTGTTGAAATTAATACAATTGAGTTTTTCTTAAATTATTACCCTAGCTAGGCAGTCTTTTAACTTAACTAGTAACTAGTAAAGAAAAGGCCCGACCCAGCCAGCCAGACCTGTTCAAATTAAATTGGAGACAGAAGAAGGGTGAAGAATTAATAATACACACCAACAAATATTGTCATTGCTTTAACAACTCTATTTGTGCTGCTAATATTACTATTACTATTACTATTACTATTACTATTACTATTAGTGTGTAAATCAACACGGCTGAAAAAGCTTAGCCACCCATCACCCTTCACGCATGCAAATCTTTGTTTGACTTCCATACAGGGGCCTTCTGATCAACAGCATCAGTTACCACCCCCCCACTTCCATTTTCCACACCCATTAGAGGATCCAATTCGCCTTCCCCAGCCTGAAACCAATTCGAAGGAAAAGAGAGGATTTCACACGTTAGTTTGTCATACAATGTTATAAAATAAAAAATGATTCGATTTTCTATAATGCAATTAGAGAAATTTAGAAGACTGGCTCAAACCTGCAATGGCTGCGTTGCTTCTTCAGAAACCTTCTTTTGACTCTCGCGAGTGCAAAAATAAGAATATAAAACCATCCCAATAAGTGCAACCAATATTCCTAGGATGTTCCTCCAGTCAAATGGATCATGAAGCAGAATGTAACCAAACGCCAGCACAAGGCATGTCTTCAGATGTCCAAGAACCTGATAGGTGACGGGAGATGTCTTTCCAATCACAAGAAATGTGCTAAAATTTACAGAGACGGAGATCAGGCAGGATATAATTATGAAAGCCTGCAACTCAGAAAGTGAATACATAATCAGTAATGCTTTCAAAGAAAAGCGGAAGAAGATATCATTGTTCAAAAATTATTTCAACTCTCACCAGAACTTGAGTTGTGTACTTGAAAGCAAATACATTTTGATTGGTCAAAAACCAATCCAGAAATGGGCCAGAGATTAATAAAGTTCCTGATTGATACGGACATGATTGATACAAAAGTTGTGTTGAAGAAACCTTATGCTTCTTCTGGATGGTATTCGTCATCTGAAATAAACTAGTTAAGATATCAAACAAAATTGGATAGGCTGAGACACCTATCATCACACTATAATTTTAATAACCATCCATGCACAGAAAAAAAAAAAAGCCCTCGACAAGGGCGTGTGTGTCAGCTCTTTGTAATGACAAGTATCCAGCACTATGAACTGCCAGACCAGAAGACCAGACCAGCTTCTGACTCATACATGCACTTATGCTTTACAGGACGGAAACAACTAATATGGGAACTTCCTTGTCAGTTATTTACCTAGCCTTTCCCACCAAACAGAAGGGTAAATTTCCTTAGAGAGAAGGCACATTTGTGCAACTTCTTTGCCTAATGCAGTCAACTATAGAAGTGTGTTCTCCATAAAAGACTATTAGAGTAAGGTTCAGAGAATATGTATCCATGACAATAGACAATATTATTTAAGAATTTTTAGGTTCAGGTATTTCCCTGATTTAATTATATAGTGGTGCATGTGTCAATGGTTTATATTATAAGGTGAAGTGCACATATATATTTGTCAAAAAAAGACAAAATTGTTGAGGATACAATTTGAGCAACGCATGTTGTAATAACTGCAAGTAGAGACAAGACACTTCCTAGAGCATTAAGTTGAACATCAGTAACTGTTGCAATCCCAACACCAAGGAGGAGGACAAGGAGGGCAATCTGAATGCTCCTACTGCATAACAAGTAAAGTAAAGGCAATATTAGTACCGTCATAGGTAAAGAAATCCGAAATCAGAATGTAACACTATTGGTTAACAAATCAAACTTCACCTAAAAGGTTCAGACTAGAAGAGGTAACATGAATGTAGAGAGTGCCAAGGGCAACTTCAATTTAGAAAATAATTGGACCAATGCATGTCGCAGGAATTCCATGGGTGACAGAAAGAGATTGAAGCATTGAGCTAGAGCTCAATAATGATTTCAGTCCAGATGTTCAGAAAGAAGAGAATTACCAAGAGGAGGGTGGAAAGTCCAACTGTGATATCATGTGAGAAGAGTGAAGGGATTGATGGATGTTAATCAGTAGGTTTAGCAAAGATTGATGTACATATATCAGTTATAAGGGCAAAAGAAGGCTAAGCAGGAAGCGAATTGAGTTGGTCAGAATAAGTGATGGCTTATGACAATTTGGCACTACAAGGTGCTAAAAGATAAAGAACTAACCTTGGTAAAAAAAAATGGTTAGATTTCATGAGTTCTATCATTATCCTTAAAGAAACAGCTAGCTCATGATTACCAAGAAAAAAGAAACAGCTTTCCTCAAATACACCACCTTACCTTCAAACATTTCCCCCCTCTTCCTCTTCCTCCAGATTTTTGTTTTGTTTTTATTTATTTATTTAAGAAATAGCAGCATTCTACTTATTAAAATAAATATAAAACAGAGCACAGTGAATAATTGAGATTTTAGGGACAATCACATATCATAGTTCAACGCATGAACGACCAATATCATAAGTCTATATTTCACAAACAAACAAATGGATTAGCACTGGATCCAAAATATATACACAGCAATATATAAATATGTATATAATACTACAACTGTGCATATATACAAGGAATTGGCTTTGTTACTGGTTTAAACTTTTGGATATGTTTGAGCATATAAGTAAATCAGCATCTTAGTCAAAAGAAGGTAAAAGGGTGTTTCAAGAGAAACCTGAATCTCTTTGCAAGGAAAAGGGTCTCCAATAGTACAGTACAAGGGATGATTGCCAGCTTAGTCATCTAGAATGCAAAAACAATAGAGTATCTCAGATATTCTAATATTTAGGAAAATGCTGAAACATCAAAGTTTTAGCTAAAAACCAAGAAGTCAAAATAAAATTGAAGGAGAAAATGTACCTGATAAAAGCCAACAGAATTGAACCCCAGGCTCAGATTTAACAGTCCAATTGAGATCCCATTCAGAATGCCAAACCCCGTAACCGTCTTCTGATCAAGAGGCTTGTGTTCAAAGAATTTCATCTTTAAAGCCACATGAAGGGAACAAAAGGTGACTAAAAGATGCCAGCTTGTCAAAGTTGTGGCTGCACAACAAATATGTATAACAATCTAATCTCAGCAACTTCCAATGAAACAAGTAAAGATGAACAGGATTGCTATAATCTATCAAATATAAATAATCGTGCATTCTCCGCATTTCTTCTCAAAACAGAACAACATTTAGTACTGGGCTTTACCAATGGAACATGTTTAACCGAATTGCTAAAGGATCCATGTTCCATCTTCTTGCTGCATATTAAACTGGTCAAATTATATTTCAATGCTCATTGAAGTCGAACTACAAATCGAAAGCTATAACATGTTGGAACACCAAGCATAACCCCATCATACCTTAAAATAAAAAAGAACATGTAGTTACAACAATTGTTTCAAAAGCTCCAATTTTGTTACCTAAGTTCGTTATTCAATCGCAACAACTTAATCAGTTTCCTTTCTTTGCACACAGAACCTTTAAAGCTCGTCAATCTTCACACGCCTCTAAAACACCCCACAAAAACGCATTGAAGTTCCCAAAACTAGATATTTAGAAAATTAGGCAATCCAAATAAATTCAGCATTGAATGAAACAACACACATGGTCCACAGAGAGAAAAACAACAAAAATGAGGCAACAATATTATAAATGAGAATAACATTCAAACCAAAGAAAAAGAAGGAAACAGTCATTAAAAACTTACCAAAAGTGAAACCCAAAGAGCTAATGAGCGCCTTGTTGCAAATGACAATGGAGACCGATGAAACCACAGAGAGACTCAACGCCCCCACTGTCCCCAGCTGAAACCTCTCGCCCTCCCCCATTTTGCCTCAGACCCAAGTTCAAGCTAAGCACAAACAACCCAAAAATCTTACAAGGTCAATATTTTTTTCCACAAAATGAGAAAGAAAAAAAACGCAGAAGAAGAAGTAAAACTCACCGAGAGTGGCAAAAACTGAGAACAGGGCAATCAAAGAATTGAAGGTGGCGTTGTCTTGAGGTGATCAAAGTCTCAGATCTGATGGTTAAGATTAATGGGTAAGTGGTAGTGTTATGAAAATGAGTCAATGGCTAATTGGGTAGGCTGTCCATACGCTTTGCAGTGGTTATGGAATTGGGCGCTTGGCTTCGATGCTTAGAGTTAGAGATGCACCTAACAATTGCGTCAAACATCAAAATTCCTATTTCTAAGAGATGGAGAGGTCACAGCTCATAGCTCACTGAGTCAGTAGGTTTCGTGTCTCTATCCTTCTATTTCCTCAACAATGAGGCGACGCTGTCGGTTAAAAAAGCTTTGGTCTTTGGGAGTTATATAGGAAAATTTTCTACTGAAGCTGGACCAGGAGGTTAATTCTCGCGCCACGACGTCGTTCCATTGTTTGATCTATGATACTGTGGCTAATGACTATGCACCCCATTAGAATTACATTTACCAAAAGTTTAGCTGAGGAAATATCATCATTCAGCAAAATATTTCTCTAATCCCATTTCATAAATTTCATTTTGAATAGTGAAATTTGAACAAAAACAGTTTGTGGGTAGTGCTCCATGGTCTCGAAGTTTCAATATTTAATGTCTAATTGTCAACTATGACCCGAAATTTCCAAATTTTATGGCATGTTTAAGCTTGTAGATCTAAAAACATACTGCGCATGATGTCACACCCTAAAAAATTAAGTAAAAAAGAGTTGGTTTGGGAAAAGAGAAAAAAAAAAAAAGTCACTGTTACTCTGTTTTTGTCATTGGTTTATTGGACGGGTGTCTCGGCTTAGAAACCCGCGCACACCAAAGTCTCCAAACATCGGATGATTCAGATCCCAACTGGGGACTCTCTTGTTGTTTTTGTTTTGTTTCAATTCTAGGAGAAACAACTGCGAATTTATAACTGTAGCGATAGATACTGAAGTTTAAATTGGAGGGTTGAAGTTGATGATGGAGAATTCACAAGATTTATGCAACACAGAGGGAGATGGGGATGGAAGGAAGGCCGTGGCTTCTACATCTTATACCCCAACAGCAGGTAGCTCTGGGTATCGGTTGTTTGGTCGTCAAGGGTCAGTGCACAACTCCTTGGGTGGAGGTCAAGGTGAGGAAAGAATTAAACTTTTGTCTGACATTATTGAACTTCTATGACATTTCTGGGATTTTGGGTATGTGGAATCTCTATTTAATTTCCTTTTCCTCTTTTCAAGTTTGGCTTTTGTCACTTGTCTCCGTTATCTGTTGAAAATGCTATGTTTTTAGCTTCTTGATTATCTGAAATGACGATCTCCGTTGTTTATATTTGGATGGAGGGCATTTACTTTGTAGAATTGATTGGTCAGCTTGAATGCAGTTCTGATTTCTCACAAACTAGGGCTATCCTGTGCATAAGGTTTTTTGTTCTCTATTGATTGAAATTAGAGTTGACTTTGGATAACGAAAACCAATAGATGAATGAAGGCATAATGTAGAGGTCGTGGTAAAGAGGGCAGTTCACAATTATGTTCATAGTTGAAAAGAATGTGTGGTTAGTTAAAACTGCGAAGGAAAAGAGATGCCTGAAATTATAGAGGGGGAAAATATGGTTTCCTTGGGAATTTTTTTTCATCTCCACGCAAGTGATTAAACAAAAGAAAAAGAAACAATGAAAAAAATATTTGGAGTGGCATCCCTTGCATTTTCTAGAGTAGGAGATGGCTGTGTCGAAAGGCTTGTTTCTTGAGGCAAGTAACTGCCTTTTATGTTGGACCTAGGGAAACTGAATTGCAAGCTGCCTTTGTTGGTTTCTTTGAGTTACTTTGCCGCTGAATGGCTCTACCAGCCCCTCCATTGTTTCATGTGCAAGACTTCCTTTTTTAGTTTGACATATGCAAGGTTAGAGTACAGATTTTTTTATACCTTTTTTTCTGCATGCAGAAGAACTTGAATTAGGTTGATATAGTCTAGGCTTCTAGTAGTGCTCATCAAGTATGCCCCTTTGTCTAGTAGTTCAGGAAAATCTCATTACAAGGAGGCAAATTATTGTTGAATGCTTCTTTTTAAAATATGAAATCCATTGCTTGTCAGAATGCAGATAAAATTGCCTCATTCTTTCTGGAATATCACATTTGTTTTTCCAGAAGAGTCTTTTAAAATAGCTAGGCTAGTTGTTCCCTAATATGCATATGTGAACAACTCAAATGCAGGATTTGAATTCCAATATCTGAATTTGATAATGACTTTAATCTGAGCTGAGAATGGTTTTCACTTCCAAATAAAGAAGTGAGAAGTTAGTTAAAGTGATCAAACCTGCCAACATCAATGTCTTAACATTGTTTACGGTTTACCTGCTACAGCCTATATTTTTATAAATACCTATGTTCTTTTCCCAGTATTTTCTTAATTTTTTTTTCTTACTGTCTGACCTTTTCTTTTTAGCTGCTGATGTTTTGTTGTGGAAGCGGGGGCGTGTTTCCTTTGGTGCTATCGTTGTTGCTACAATTTCTTGGCTCCTCTTTGAGCGGTCTGGATTATCATTCTTATCAATTTGTTCAGATGTCTTGCTGATTTTGGTTGTACTGTTATTTCTTCAAGCCAACTATGCTGTTTTCAGAAATAAGTACGAATACTCTTACCCTCTTCACGTGTATTATTGTCAACCTAGCAGTGAAACTGTTTTCAATGAGAATAACTATCATATTCTTTGAGTAGGCAATTACAAACATTACCGGAGCTAGTACTGTCAGAGGAAATGGTTAATAATGCTGCAGCATCATTTCGTGTCAAAATCAACAATGTGCTGCTTATGGCTCATGACATCACGCTTGGCAAAGACTTTAGACTGTTCTTCAAGGTCAGTGTTATGTGGCATGTTACACTAATACCATAGGAACTACCTGGGCTTTGTAGCTGTCTAGCGAGTTTAGTCAGGCCTTTAAAGTCTCGTTACTATGCTTCATTTTATCTGATGAAAATAGAGTACCCAGATGGAGTACGAATTTTCCATGGCTTGTAGGGTAAGTAGTCGGAACAATTATAATCTGGGTAGAATATATATTTGGGATTCGTTGTCTATCTAGCTGAAACCAGATTAGTTGTCTTTTAACTTTGCATTTGCAAATATTACTGATTTGAATGAAGAAAGTATCTTACCAAGCTACTGTGCATTTGACAGGTGGTGGTTTGTCTCTGGCTATTGTCTGTCATAGGCAGCTTTTTCTCATTCTTTACACTTGCTTATATTGGTATGTGCACCATCCTCCTGGGTCTGTTAAATGAATGATCTGTGATGTCCCATACGAAGCTTTATTGTTATTTTTTGGCGTTTCATATACCGTATGCAATGTTAAGCAGAGGCTATTGTTATAGTTCTTCCAAACTTTGGTTTATTATTTGTCAAGTTCTGGACTCATTATGCCGAATTATGTTCTTGCAAAAACAAGGTCGGGGTTGATGCATGTAAGTTTATTGTAAAGTTTTGTACTTATATTCTGCTTTAATGGTGGCAGGTTCAATCATATCGATAACACTTCCTGCCTTGTACAGCAAAAATGAAGAGACTGTGGACAGGTGTTACGGAAAGATCCACCGACAATTTTCGAAGCATTATAAAATCGTGGATGAGGGTGTTTTCAACAGACTTCCGAGAAATGTACCCAAGGACAAAGATTCCTAATGCGGAAAACTTAAATGCAGACTCATAAAGTCATTGATTGCATACCATTGAGTTCGGAATTTTGTTTCGTTACAAAGTTATCGATATGTTGCTTTGCTACTGCTTCCTCATACAAGACCTTGCAGAGTTTTCCATTGTTTTTGCTCTGGTTCAGTCATCTGTATGTTGCTTTCTAATTGTTTGATGAGGACGTGAAATGTGCGGTTACTTAAATGGGCCGGGTTTTCAGCATAGAACCATTTTCCTGGTTTCCCATCTTTAAAACTGGAGATGAATAAAGTTGGACAGACTGAAATTGGTTTCCTATGCGATGAATTATGGATACAAATTTAATGAATCTGGAATATAGCAAAGCCATGTTTCCTTCTTCCCCGCCCCTCAATTCAAGGAGGTTTATGCCTATATCCATTAGTTGATTGTATATTATTTGGGTCATTTAAACAAAGTCACTTATAATCATATTCAATGCCTGACTTTTGGCCGTCCAGGGTGCACCCACAAAACACTAGGCAGCTTCTGCAAATGCATGCATATAGTAATAATTCCATGAAATTTCCATCATAATAATAACTCGAGTATCTGGGCAACATAAGAAGATATTCACCATTTGTTCT
Source organism: Prunus fruticosa (assembly GCA_018703695.1). Classification (NCBI taxonomy): domain Eukaryota; kingdom Viridiplantae; phylum Streptophyta; class Magnoliopsida; order Rosales; family Rosaceae; genus Prunus; species Prunus fruticosa. The sequence continues at coordinate 54,045,158 of CM031918.1, read as the reverse complement.
ACACATTACAAGTCAACACTCTACATGAAAAGTTTTGCATCCGCATATGATGACAGAAAGGTAAGTCATATATCTGCTAACTGCTTGCTCCTGGTACATATTAAGCTTTAAGCAATTCATTGGCCTTGTCCAACCAAACAGTGTAAATATCATCTGCAAACAGAACAAAGTGCACCTGCAACCAATATAAAATGAAATTGCCAATGCTCAACTGGTCAAGGGATTGATTACATTAGTCAATTTTTATGTAACTTCTAAGCAAGCTTGTTAGATAGCTCTCTCGATAGCTTTCAAACTGGGAAAATTTTTGTTTTCCACAAGAACAAATCATGGCCCTTCTAATTAAAGACATTGAAAATGTAGAACCAAATGATAAAGCCCACATTACCGCCATGTCTGAAGAAAAAATATGCATACATACCTCCTTTAGGTCATTCACAGACTCTCTAATTGTAGATAAAGCTACTGTGGCTGCTTCATCATAAGGATATCTGGAAGAATATGGCAATGAAGAGAAGATTATTCTGTTTGTCATTTGTTTACAACTTCAAATCAACAAGTCCAGACGAATTTCTTTCAGTAACAGATGGGGAAAAACAGAATAAATAATCTAATACTATCAAGCATGAGGTTATATGACTTGAGACCATTAATACACAATTTGCCCCACAATAAGAAACAGGACTATCTTTCAACTCCATGTGATGAAAAGCGAGAAAGATTATGGATCAATTCAATACACCTCATGCAACATGATCAGATGTTACTATGATTCTAATCCTCCAATGTAAAGCTTATGTACTAGAGCACCAAGGAAGTTCTTTGTCAACTTACCCATACACGCCACAAGAAATGGCAGGAAATGCAACATACTGAATGTTGTTTGATTTGGCTATGCTCAAGCTGTTCCTGTAATCAAGTTTCATGAAAGGAATTTCAATCAGGAGTAACAAATTAAACTACCAAAAAAGTAGCAGCAAGAAACAGATAACAAACTGTATGCAGCACTCAGATAAACTTCCGGGTTACTGCCAGAACGGTAGATGGGTCCAACAGTGTGAATTACATGAGAAGCAGGCAACTTAAAACCTCTGCATCATGCACAATGTATTTTGATCACTGCTTATGTGGCATACGAATCAAAAACCAAGTGATGCCATAAGAACAAAGTGTAGTTAAATCATGAGAACTTACGGGGTAATCCTTGCTTCTCCAGTGGGACAACGGACACCTGGCCTGACTTCTGGGACACTATAGCATGCTTGTAGAAGATCTGGGCCAGCAGCCCTATGTATAGCTAAAAGATCATTGAAAATCAATAAAGTTACAGTGGGTTCATTTCAAAAGATCAACATAGTAATAGAAAACCATATCGGAAAACAAAACTACCTCCATCTGCACCACCACCTCCAAGCATTCGCTCATTTGCTGGATTAACCTACAAAAATATGTTTATCAATATGCAATAAACCATGCTCAAATTGATGACAACTGATGTGTGATCATTGAAAGAAATTACACGACACTGGAGTATCTTTTCAGAAACATGGCACTAGTATTCAGTGAGAGCAATTTGGCACATTCATGGAGCTGATAATAACAGTGCATAATAACATTGAGAAAATCTAACAAATAATCTAATTTTACACAAAATTGAACATCCTGATTTGAGGTTTTGTTGTCCCAGTAAGAGAAAAACAAACATATTGACCATGTTAAGGGTCAAGACCCAAAAGGCTCAGAAATTCCCTGCTTTCTTTTTCCTGTTATCTCTCGGGAACCAAACAGAATAAAACAAGAAGAAAACGGTATTACAAAGTCCAGAGAAAGAGAGAAGGACTGACGATGGCGTCTGTGGAGCCGTCGATGAACCACTTGGTGATATCTCCCTTTTGGATGACAAGAGTGCTTGAAGCAGATAAAGGGAAGCGAACCGCTCCTTCTCCATTAGACATGGTTGAAAGCTTAACGGAGTAGCGAAATTTTGCAGGGTTTGGTGCGACTCTGAGTGTGAAAGCTGAGCTGAGAAATTTAGATGCTTTACTCAGGTGGCTGGGCATGGTACACTTGGTACAGCCAGAGAGAGAGAGAGAGAGAGCAAATGGGCACAATTTAATTTGTTGGTTTTGCTGTGTATATGACGAGCTTTGGGCCAGCCCAGAACCCAGGCCCAGTCACCTAATTTGACTTTCACACTTGACCTTCTTCAACCTCGAACCAAGCTGTTTCATTTCATTTCGTTTTCTTCTTCTTATTATCAGAACCTAAACATTAATCAACCATACCATCAAATCCTCCATTTACAGGGGAGAGATGAGTAGGTCTCGAATAGATGCAATTCTCTCCACATTCGTTGCGGTGCATCCTCACGAGACCTCATCTTTGCTGCACTCCTCATCTTGCTTCTTCTTTGTAAGCCTGTCTCAGCTGTTACTCTGTTTCTCCTATATTTTTCAATCCCTTTGCTTAATTGCATTACTTTCTTAAGTTTATGAATTGGGTTTTTAGTGTTTTTAGCTTAATTTTGATTATCAATGCAGATTTTGTGTGCCTACTTCGTGGTGCTTCCATTGCGCGATGAGGGTGCAATCTCTTTAGGCCTATCGAGCCTCCCGGGTCTGTTTGTGGGGTCTTTGGTCCTCACTTCGATTGCTGCGCCGGTTGCAACTCTCATTTTCTCTTTGCCTAATGTTTCTAAAGGCAAGGTATGTGTGTATCCACCATTTGCTACATACTCAGTTTGGATATGGAGTTTGAAATTTTTATTTTTACTTAAAAAACAAACGGAGGTAGCTGATTCTTACTAGATTTTAATTTCTTTTTCTTTACATGTCGCTCTGTAATAGTTGCTTCTTGAAATTCCAGGCTTTGGTTTTAATGCACAGGTTTTTTAGTGTATCACTTGTTGTATTCTTCTTTCTCTGGCATTTCTCATCGGCTGGAGCACAACAAGAGGTGAAGGTGAGATGAAATCTCATGAGTTTACAATTACTTCTGATTTGGTTGCTTTTATACTCTAGAAATATGATTCTGGGTTTATTCATTCATATTGATAGCTCCCTTCTTTGTATATAGGGTTTGGTCACCATGTCCTCCACTTCAGTAAATGGCCAAAATGTTGATGTTAATCAAGCCACTACTGCATATTCCATAGGGTGGGAGAACCTTGGTTGGTTCTATGTCTCTGTCAGAATTGGATTGTTCCTCTGGGTATGAATATGTCGAAATCACTTTTTTTTAAAACTATTAGAAACTTTTTGTGTGTATCGAAAATAATGTATTTATCAAGTTTTGTATGTTGATACAAGTTTCTTCTTTTTTGAAGATTTCCCTACCTAATCTAATAACAATTTCTTCAACTTGGGCTCGAAATAATCGATGTTATGGACAGTGAGGTATATATCCTGCCACACGAATTTGATGTGGCAACTAAAATTTTTTTTATCACGCATTTAACTTGTTCTGTATTCAGTCAGGTTCAAGATTATTTGGTTTTATTGGTGCTGGCGCCACACTTGGACAGCTTTTTGGGTCATTGTTTGCCACGGGAATGGCTAGGTTGGGGTCGTGTATGTTTGCTCATCCAGACTTTTGAAATTTGATATTTTCTGTGTGTGATGTGTGATGGGTTTTATAGCATGCATTGTTTTGTTGCAGTTCTACTGCTATTTTCTGCATTGTTAATGGAGTTTGCTGCACAGTCATCAAAAGGGATAACCCTGGGTGTATCCCATGTCCATGTCCCTGAGGAATTATCACCCATCAGGTCAACTATATTAACAAATTTCTCTTTGATTTCTTTAACATGGTACTCAAACTGACAAGATCTGTTTGCTGGAAGGTGGAATTTGGATCAGAAAAGTGAGCCTATGAATTATCTTATCGGTTACAATTTTGTAAAAATCTCTCTAGTTCTTGACTTGGTTTCTCCTTTGGTATTAGAGAAGCTGACACTGATCGGAAAAATGAGCCTGATGGGCAAACCATTCGCAACAGAGGAAATTCCCCTAAGTCACCTACTCTGGTGGTGAAACCTCAGATTTGGGCCATCTTAGATGGATTTTGGCTTATATTGTCATCATCTTACTTGTTGTATGTATCTTTGTTCCTGTGGCTGAGTGCAGTTATCTCTTCATTCTTTTATTTTCAGGTAAGACCATCCACTGTCATGAGTTCGAACTTAGTATAAATCAGCCTCTCTATCTGTGTTACTTGTCTTGATTGTCTGTAGATATGATGCCTCTCCCAGTATATTTTTATTTTCTTTTCCTCCTGTTTGCTGTCTGTGGAGGAACTACTTAATGATTTGGCATCTTCTTATGAGAGTTTTAAGGAACTGGCTTTCTGCTTTTTCCAAGAATCAGATAAATTAATGTACTCTTAATTTCATTTATCTGATCAATGGCAGTATGATTCTTCTTGTGTTGTGCTCCATTAGATTTTTTAACTCTGTATAGCATGCAGTGTAATTAACTTAAGCGCTGATGTGAATTTTATTAACCAACTCTTTCCTCTCATTCTTTCCGACTTTCTGCTGATTCTTATCTCTGTTTTTCTGTAACTGCAGAAAGTGAGTGTCATTGCCATGACTGTTACTAGCTCTCTTGGAAGAAGAAAATTGTTGGCTCAGATAAACAGCTTTATTGCTCTTTTTATCCTTGCTGGACAACTTACCATAACGGTATGCAGTTCTTAGGATGAGCTGTTGTTATGTAGTTATTGTTTTCTCTAGTTTTTAAAGTAATTAACATGAGATATGCTGTGTAGAATGTTTCCTTACTGAAAGTGTATACTGATTAGCTAGTTCATGTTTGCAGCTGTTTTTAAATTTATCGCCTTTCAGCTTTCCTGTTGAAGGCTATTTAGGTGCCCTATCCTTTTAGATTTCTGATGTAACTAGAGTGAAGAAAGAAAGCTAGTCTCATGCCTGGATATGTTTCTATTTCTAGACATTTTAAGAAAAATTAAATATTCTTGAAGCAAATCAGGGAGCGTTTTTAGAATGCCGACTTGTCAGATTTTGATAGTGTTTTTAGAATGAATGTTGGTCCAAAAGTGCTATGCTATGTAACTGATCTATTACATGGTTAAACTGTGTATTTACTGATGTATTTACCGTCTTAGAATTCCAACAAATGTTTCCTCTTATGCATATATTTTATATCATCTATCATCATGGGCATTTATCTATAATCACTTTCCTATGTTTTTATGGCACTTTCACAGGGGCGTTTTCTAACTGTTGTGGGGGTTACTACAGCTATTTGCGCTACTCCATTTGTTGCCTTCTTAAATTTGGTTGCTATAGCTGTCTGGCCAACTTGGGTGGCTGTCGCAGTTTCTGAGACCCTCCGGAAGGTTTGTATTCTCTAACTTCTGGGTTCCGTTTTTACCCTTTCAAAGTTTATCTTATAACTCAATTTAACCAAGATGTCTGCAGGTAAATTGCTTGAAACATGTTAATTGTATGTAATATGCATAGGTGAATCTTTTTGCATTCTGGGAGAAAGATGATCTTACAGTTTTCTTTCCTTTTTTTTTCTTTTGTGCAGTTTGTCACTTATGTTGTGACCAGGCCTGGCAGAGGACTCCTATTTACTGTTGTCTCACAGGATGAAAAATACAAAGCCAAGGCACGAACTTCTAAATTCTTTTTACATAGAAAATTGGTTTTTTTATAAAATATGTTCATCTACGAAACTGTGTGACTTGGTGCTTGCTGTTGGTGTCTTAGTTTCCTCTATATGAAAAAGTGCTTTAACAACTTTGATGCATGCATTGGCGCTTGCTATATAAAGTAAAACACCAAAAAGAAGTCTTCGCTATAGCCATTACACTCAATACAGGATCTCTTATTTGGTGTCTTATTTTGCATTAATTGTGTCATGTGCAACTTTAAGCAAATCACCGAACTATTTGAGACATTATTTCACTAATTACATGATACTGCAGGTTTGCATTGATGTATTTGTTCAAAGACTTGGAGATGCTACAGCAGCAGGAATGTGCAAACTACTTTTCAGCACTGTTGATGGGAGAGCATCAACTGTGTCTCTTTACGGCCTGCCTGTATGTGTGAAATCTCATCCCCCTCCAGTTTTCTTTTTCAGTTCGGGTATAAAAACACAAATTTGGTTCCCTGGACCTTAATGGTTCCTTCTCCCCCAAGTCCAATGGTGGAGGGTGTATCCTGTTCTATAGTTGTTTCTTAAAATCCTGTGTTTAGCTTTATGAATTGTTGTCTCCAGAGTTTTGTTTGGCACTTGGAATTTGTTAAGCATTTGCATCTTTTATCCAGACGATTTCTCTCCATCAAAGAATAACGAAGTATCTCTTTGATCTTTTCCAGGTCTGTTTGCTGTGGATAGTGGTCGCGTTTCATTTAGGCTGCCGTCAAGCAGAACTTGCAAAGCTCCGGACTCATTCAACTTCCTAATGTTTCCTCGTCACATTTTTAGCTGTTTATATATGTAAAGATGAATCATTTATGAACTTTTAAAGAACTACAATTTTAAGAAGTTTTGTTAGCCCCTTTGTTATAGACATTACACAAGGGCAGCTTGCCAGTCAGTTTTTTGTATATGATGTCATACATAACGTAACGCATGTGCCTTTTAGCAAACGCATTAGTAAATTAACAAGTCAATATTAAACTTTGGATCTACTGTGTTTATCCATGTAAGCATTGATGATTAATTGGAAAAGAATTGCACTTTACGGATTCATTAATAATATCAGATTTGCAAGTACACAATACCGTGATTGCCATCTCAATGCCACATCTATTGTGGTAACATTTTTGTTTTATTTATACACTAAGCTAAATATTCTAAGGTGGATGGAAAAAAGAATGAGCATGCTTGAAAGTCATCGACCAGCCTGCACCACCTATCTATCCCCTGTACCAATTCTATGTAGCACCGTATTGATGGACAATGTTTTCAACTTGTTAACGCCATGGAAACCTGTCAAGCATCAACATGCCTTCACAATATTAGCAATCATGGTAGGAAAATTGTATGGCAGCACATTACAAGATTCTTAAGATATGAATCAGTTTACTCAAATGTGTGGAAAAAGATTACAACAACAAGGTGCAAAAGCAATTTTTTCAGTATCTGCATTTTAACAAGTAAACAAGTAAGGAAACTATTTTGTGAGAAATCCTAAACCCTATATGAGAAAGCCAGAAATCATACAACACCAAGTATGTTCTAAAGAAATTTTGGGCAGAATCGTATTGCCAGCCATGCTTTGGATATGAGAATGGCATCTGATTTAGAACAGACTAGAAGGTTTGCAGGAGAATCTGTATTTTTCATTTTACTTTTTCTGGAGAGGTGTTGGAGGTACACCAGAAGTTTGACAAATCACCAACAGCCCAAGACGGCTGAGCAAGGCAACCAATCAATTTTTACAAAGCTGTAACTTCACTTTCTTTATCCATGATGCAAAATATGACACGCTAACAGATCAACTACAAGAATTGCTGGCCAGTCAAGGACAGGTTTCTTGGAAAGCTCAGCAACAGGCACAGCCCTTAAGGTTTCATAGCAGGCTGTCCAGTTATTATGGATTAAGTTTAAAACAAGAATTGCTTACCTAAGTGCTCAAGTTCCACGGAGAGAATAGACACGGTCTCGAATCAAGTTCCTTTCCCAATCTGCTATATCCTCAAATGCATATTCAGGAAGATTCTCAAAGGGCTCCTTCCATGGATCATTCTTGGTCAGATCATAGGTAGCTCCACGTATTGCCCTCTTATTTGGGCCACAAGGTCTCTTGGAAGTTAGTGCATCGTATGCTGCATTCAGCTGCACAGTCACAATAGCTGTCAAATTTTTGAACAATTCCTTAACTGAAGCAATGAAAAAAAATATCACTTTCTTGAATAATATGGTCATCCTTCAGGTTTCATAGCCTTTCAGACTTCATAAAGGTCTAAAAACATTGCTGGAATGCTATAGTGTTGCATGTTAAAAGGCTGTCGGCAAAAGGATTTTGGCATTGTGCATTTCTCAACGAAAGATAGAGAAATAGATAGATAAACAAGGACTCACATTCATTCCAAGGAACCAGTACATGTAAGCAATTGCAACAGCTGGGGCCCTTCCCAGTCCAGCAGTGCAATGCACATACACCTTTCCTTTTCCCTCAGATATGGCCCATTCTAGCGATGAAACTGCTTTAGGTAGACCATTTCGCAAGGAATCTGGATCGAAATCCTTTGCCTACAATGCATTGATATAAAAATTTTATAAAAAAAAAGAGTAAGGAAAATGCACATAACATAAGTTTCCATATCCCCTAAATGTGATTTCTATTATTGTAAGATCCAGAAAACTTATTATATTGTTGGTCCCTGAAAGGTTTCCAACATCCAGAAAAAGTTGTTTATTGTTGGGCTGGAATGTTTTCCAGAACAGAGCATGAGGCTTCTGCAATCCAAAATCTTGTGTCTAGAAACCAGCCATCAGTAAGATGCGGGCTAAGACAAAAAATTATACTACGTTTAGAAAGTTTGGGACCTTGTCCAGGTCATTTTAGTATGAAACCCTATGAATATACTTTATCTGTTAAATAAACGTTGCAAAGGATTTTTGCTTACCGGCCTCCTCATGTGACGGATTCCAAGTTCTTTACACCTTTTTATTATTGACTGCAAGTCAATTTCCCAATACTCAACATCCTTGTCCTGCTGCAAGTTTAAAATGTATGCCACATTCTCTTCTTCCTTCAGGTGATCTATATCTTCAGGTTTCTGAGGCTGGGAGCCCACAATCAAGTCATCAGTTATCAATGTGTAGTTCATGCCTGAACATTGGACAGGAACAATCACATTAGTTGAAGTAACCAGAATGAATTACATGGTACTACTCCTTCTACTGGTAAATGGAATGGGATTTGTTTGTTTCTTTATCATGTCGAAAAGCGAAGCCCGTTCGCTTAAACTTGACCTATATTGTCCTAGTTATTCTGAATTCAGAACAAGAAAATGCAACATAAGGTTCTGGTTCCTTATTGATTGATAAAAACGGAAATCCGAATCCTCAACAACCTCAGCAAAATGGCATTCCTTGCTGCTTAATATCGTAGTAACATGCATACACATATGAGCATGATGTGATCATAAGTAGCTAAAATAGTCAAGGTCCTAGCAAAGTGATGAACTTATCGCCCAAAGAAAAACAGTTTTTTATACCAAAAAAGAGGAAAAGAAAAGGAAAAACAGTTTCTGCAGTGCAATGCAAACTTTTCTGTGGCACCCACTTCCATAAGGGAATTTTAAATTAGGCTGGTTCAAGAATTTCTTAAAGAAAAAGGTGCAATGAAAAGTTAACCAGTAACTATCTCAAAGCACTAGTACTCCATTTAAGTAAGTAAAGATCAAAAGTGTGCAACTGGGTCATCTAGATCATACACGCCCACTCTAGAAATATGTGAAAGGAAGCACTACAAACAACTTTTCGTTCTGGTCATTATAGCACATAAAGGAACAAAAATTAAAATACAGTAACATAGATTTCAAATGGGTTGTTAATAAATTGCATTTAGCAAACTAAAGAACTAATCTTTTCAACAACAACAAAATCAACTAATCAGAAAAAAAGAGAAAGACCCAGAACACTGTCCACTTAAAGCAAGACTCTTTGAATTCATATGACAAATCCATCACAAGAAATGATAATAAAATGAAAACAAAACACAGAACCATCCATAAACAAACTGATTCTTATAAAAGCACAATGAAATTACAAAAAACATGGCTACAAAATGTGAATGCTTTACATATAAGATGGGGAAGAGACTGACCCAGATCATGGTGATACTCATATGGGTTCCTCATCATCCTCTTCATAGCTGTGTTGTACTCCTCGATCGTGTTCTTGGAATTGGAGGGTCTGCTGCTTGTGGGGTTCTTTTCAATTCCACAAGAAACTTTTTTCAATTTGAAGGAATCATTGGAAACCATGAAACAATTGCATGTAGATTTCTTAATCTTCTTCAAAAAGACATCATTTTCAAAAGGAGCTATGAAGACTGAACCAAAACAACTGTTGCCGACACTCGCCATTTCTCTCCAGCTTCTTTCCCCGTTTTCTCCCTATTAGTTTGGAAACCAGAAATTTATACCATACAAGTAATCTGTCCAAAATGCCCTTGGCCTGCACTCAAATTCCCAATGTGAGGCCAGTGAATCTTCCAAGTTCCCAAGATGATATTTTTCTTATGCAACAGGTTGATTTAAGATCATAAAATCAGGTTGCCCATGGACCATATTATTGGTTCACTAAAATCCAACCTTTTTAGTAAAAACTATTTTGGCATGTGGTTTTCACTTTTCAAGAAGTAGAAGTTTAGACCACTTTTCAAAGACTTCACCTTTTGTCTACAGCCAGCCATGAATGGTTTCATTTTCTAATTTTCTGAACTTTCGCGTGCAGTTGATAAAGTGTACCTTCTCTCCTTCTAGTGGCAAAATATTAAGGCTAATTAGAACAGTAGATTTTTCCCCGGTTTTGGGTCAACAACAAGAACACATACTATTTGTCGATCTGCATCCGACTATCAAATAGTGGAGGCATCAAACAGGCCGTGTCGGGTTGTTGTAATTTGATAATAAATACACAAGAAACATATTAAATATGATTAAATAATTGATCATGGATGGGTTAGAGACCATCAAATTGTTGCCAGACAAACTCAAAAAACACATCTAACAAAACTAAACTGGTGTCATTTCACATGAGAACCTGCATACGTGTACACTGCTGTGGCCTGTGGCTACAAACATCAAATCATATTCTTATTTGTCTCTTGGGTTTATTGCCTTGATTGTGTTTTAATAAAAACTACAAAACATGGCTTTTCAGGATTAGAAGACACTAGCACCATGGTTGATGTTTCATGTCAGATCAACACTCAGGCAAGAATATGTTCTCAACCCAACTTTGTTTCTCTCTAGCTTTTCTGCTTTTTCTAGTTTTCACTGCAGAATTATGTTTATCATGTGGATTAGTAGCAAAAAGAATATTGATCATCTGTCAAATTTTCAGCTAAACCAGCCAATCATCTATCAAATTCCTGCCCCTGTACGATCGTACGCATAATCCAAGTCTCAATTATTTGTACACAGAGAGACAAAAAAAAAACCAAAACAAAAAGTGGGGGATTAATGCTCTTGGTGTGAGTTTGGTTTGGTGCATACTTTAGGATCAATCAGTTAAATCCCCACTCAAACAACACAAGGACAGGTGTTTGGTCTTTGGTCTTTGGTCTTTGGTTGGTAATAAAATCCCCCACTAAACTCTGCCTGCTTGATTTAAATGGTCCCCTGGAAGGAACATTGTGAGTTGAGTTGTGGCTTTCATTATCATAGATAGCGGCCAATTAGCCAAACCAGAAAATACTAAACCAGAATTTATGAGTCTTTTAAGCCCCATCCCACCACACTCATTTAAATTTAAACTCAACCTGGAGTTGAGAATATCACTTGTTATACCGAATCTGAAGTTGATTTTCACCTGACCTGGTTGAATGGCAAGTGCCATTATTTGCTTCATTTTAGTATACTTTATGTCATTAATCTTATCTTGTGGCATGAAAAAAAAAAGCATACTTTATGGCTTATGCGCAACCTCTTTTTCTATTTATTAGCAGAACCAATTACAAAGAAGAACATATCAAATGGTATGGATTGCAGAAAGGCAAAATACATATCTGGCCACACAACTGTATAGACATTATTATATTATCTTTCACACAAAAATTGTAACCGTGGAGTACTACTACTTAACCATATTATTGTAGTATTCTATAATTTCTCGTAATTATTGTAGTATTCTATAATTTCTCGTAATGAAAAAAAAAAGGCAAATGATAAGGTCTTATTACTGTGTTGGTTAAGATAAAAAGTACCAATTGGTCATACATAATACAAACAAATAGATATTTATCCCCCCCTCACCCCAAAAACCCCCAAAAATAAAAGACAATACGTAAGTATGTACATTTTCTATGAACCCATATCCCCAATTTCCTATATTGAAAATTGAAAAATTAAACCTCAATTTCAAGCACTTTTGCAGTTGGGTTTTCTCCTCTAGTTTGGTCATGTACCCCATTGACCCCAACACCTCCTTCTTCTCCCTTTACAATCCCAAGTTTCACAAAAAGTTCATGGCCCCAATCCCATATGTGCAGCACAATGAAAGTCCCAATTCCACCAATGAGCCCATAGGCTATAGAGTAAGTCAACGGCATCAGTATCAACGTTATAAAGGCTGGGATTGCCTGTCGCATGTCGTCCCACTCAATCTCCACCACTGATTTCATCATCAGCACCCCAACCAAGATCAACGGCGGGCCCACTGCCCAAGCTGGAATTGAAGCCAATAACGGCGTGAAGAAAAACGCTAAAAAGAAATACCCTGCCACCGTTAGAGCCGTTAGCCCCGTACATCCGCCTCTCCCGTATGCCCGTAGACGACTCTATGAATGTCGTTACGGTGACGTGCCGAGCAAGGACCCTACCACAACTGATGTGGCATCTGACATGAAAGCAAAGTATTGGCCTTCGAAATTGCCGCTTTCATCCGCAAAACCGGCAAATTGAGCCATGGAGTATAGAGTTCCAGTAGTATCTAAAGAATTGTGAATTTGTATATTGTATTGATATGAATATTGGTACATAAGGTAAGACTTTATACAGAACCTACGTGCTATTCTAAGTAAACAAATCCTAGAATAAAGCTAATTACATTTACATCCTATAATTACTCTATCACAAGAGTTGACAATCTCAGAAGCTACAATCACTCTCAATTAGATCGTGTAATTGTTTTTCCTTTAACACTCCCCCTCAAGTTGGAGTGTGGATGTCAATGACGCCCAACTTGCCTAGATGTGTATGAAAAATAGGAGCACGTAGTGGCTTAGTAAATAAGTCTCCGAACTTGCTCCCCGTTTCTAACATAGGAAGTTTTGATTTCTCCCCTTTGAACCCTCTCACGAACAGTGTGGCAATCGATCTCAATATGCTTTGTACGTTCGTGATATACCAGATTTGCGGCTATGTGCAAGGCGGCTTGGTTGTCACAAAATAATCTTGCTGGTTGGGGATGCTTAACACGCAAATCTTCCAATAAATATCGCAACCAACTTAACTCACAAGTAGCTGCAGCCATAGATCGATACTCTGCTTCTACGGATGAACGAGCTACTGTAACTTGCTTCTTGCTCTTCCAGGACACCAATGAGTTTCCAAGGAAGATACAATAACCAGTCACTCATCGACGTGTAATAGGACAACGAGCCCAATCCGTCACAGTAACTAGTTAAATGTAATTCACTTTGGGAAGAAAACATCAAACCTTGCCCAGGAGCTCCTTTGAGGTATCGAAGAAGTCGATACGCTGCATCAAGATGGTGTCGTTGTGGATCTTGCATGAACTGACTCAATGTGTTGACAGGATATGCTATTTCTGGTCTTGTGATGGTCAAATAAATCAACTTTCCAACTAAGCGTCTATACCTTGCAGGTTCATGAAGTGAATTGCTACCTGTAGGTGTTAGTACCAAATCTGCCTCCATTGGAACCTTCGTGGGTTTAGCACCAAGTAATCCTGCCTCCTCCAATATGTCCAATGTATATTTCCGTTGGCAAATTGTGATTCCAGCTTTCAACGTGCGACCTCGACTCCAAGGAAATACTTTAGCGGTCCGAGATCTTTAATTCGAAATTGACTGCTAAGGAAAGCCTTTAGGTTCTTAATTTCTGCCTCATTGTTACCTGTAATCACCATGTCGTCAACATATAACAATATAATAGTGAGTGAAGTACCCTTGACTTGAGTGAACAAAGAGTAATCTGCCTTAGATTGACAGAAACCGATGGTACGTATTGCCGAAGAGAACTCTCGAAACCAACTTCTGGACGCCTGTTTAAGACCATATAAAGATTTATGGAGTCGACACACGACGTTCTCCCCCCTGTCGACGACAACCCGGGGGAGGCAACATATAGACCTCCTCTTGAAGTTCGCCATGAAGAAAAGCGTTTTGGACGTCCATTTGATGTAAAGGCCAATTGCGAATAGCAGCCACAGTCAATAGGCAACGCACGGTAATGAGTTTGGCCACCTGTTGCGAAGGTCTCTTTGTAGTCGATACCTTCACGTTGGGTGAAACCTTTGGCAACGAGACGTGCTTTGTAGCGTTCAAGAGTGCCATCGGAACGGTACTTGAGTTTGAAAACCCATTTACAACCGATGGGTCGTTGTCCAGGTGGAAGAGGAACAAGACTCCATGTTTTATTGTCTGCCAGGGCCGTGAGTTCGGCTTGCATCGCAGCAATCCAGTGGGGATTTTGACAGGCCTGCTCATAGGTAGTGGGCTCCACCAAGTGGGAGATATGAGAAATAAAACGTTGATATCCAGGAGATAAGCAGGAATAGGAAACATACCGATGCAGGGGATGACGCGTGCTGGACATGGACCACGAGGGAGCTTCCGTGGGCGTGAGCAAGGTGGAGTGATGAGCCACATAATCTTTGAAGTGAGAAGGTGGTTTGGTGAGACGAGTGGAGTGGCGAAGTGGGGCTTGGGGAGAAATGGTTGTTGGAGGTGGTTGAGGAAGAGAGGTGTTGGAAGGGGACGGGTTCAAGGGTGGGTGAGAGAATATTTGGTGTGTCATTGGGGACAGGTGTGATGGGAGGCTCAAGGGTGGGTGAGAGAATATTTGGTGTGTCGGTGGTGACAGGTGTGAGAATATTTGGTGGAATTGGTGATGAAGGCTCCATGTGGGTTTGGGAAATGGGAGCCGTGGTGTGTGGTGAATCAAGCACCGTTTCATGTGGGCCAAGATTATAGTTGATGTGGTCATGGGAATTGGAGCTGTGTGTTGGATGGATAATGGGAATAACATGCATGTCAGTTTGGTCTATAGTTGGTGAGGAAGTGTAAGGAAAGATGTGCTCATGAAAGATGACATCACGTGAGGTAAAAAATTTATGTGTGGCTAGATCATAGACCTTGTAACCTTTTTGGCCAAGAGGATAACCAAGGAAAATACAACGACGAGCACGGACGTCAAATTTATTTGTGGGTGTGAGATTGGTGGCATAGCTAAGGCATCCAAAAACGCGTAAGTGCGTATAAGTTGGTGGTGTGTCGTGCAAAAGTTCGTATGGAGATTTATGAGAGAGCAAGGGTGTAGGTAGTCGATTGATGAGATAACAAGCAGTTTGGATACTTTCCCCCAAAATTGTAAAGGTAAGTTGGCTTGAAACCTAAGAGCACGGCCAACATTTAAAAGGTGCCTATGTTTACGTTCAACCACCCCGTTTTGTTGTGGTGTGTAAGGACAAGAATGTTGGAAGAGGGTGCCACATGAGTCGAGGTAAGAACGCATGGAAAGAAATTCACTACCATTATCCGCACGAAGAGCTTTAATGTCACGGTGAAATTGTGTTTTGGCCCAAGAAAAAAAAGATTTCAAAATGGTTTGGGTGTCAGATTTGAAATTCATAAGGTGCACCCAAGTAAAACGAGTGAAATCATCCACAATAGTAAGAAAATACCGTGCCCCAGAGTGTGTTGGGTTTCTGAGGTCCCCAAATGTCACAATGAATTAAGTCAAATGGTGCGGAAGTTTTAATTTCACTATGATGAAAAGGTAAGCGAGTTTGCTTTGCTAAAGGGCAAACTTCACAAATGTGTTTGGAATCAAACATTATTTCAACATTATTCTTGGCTAATGAAAGTAAAGGTGCGGATGATGGGTGCCCAAGGCGCCTATGCCATAGGCTAGTGGTATGATGGATGTGGTTGGCGAGGTGGGGGTTTTGTCTTGGTGTAAGATAGTAGAGCCCATCAAAATGCTTGCCCAGGCCAATCACCCTCCTCGTATCCATGTCCTGCACAACACAAAAATCCGGATAGAATGTCATTATACAGCGCAAAGCTCTTGTCAATTTACTAACAGACAACAAATTGACACGAAACTTTGGTACATAAAGAACTTTATCAAGAGATAGATCATGTGACAATTTTATAGAGCCAATATTTCGTATTTCCGCTTGCCCTCCATCTGGTAAACCAAGAGAGTCATACCTGAGCATCAATGATGTTGTGTGTTGGTGGTGAACGCGATATATGGTCGGTGGCTCCGCTATCAATAATCCAATATATAGTTGAGTGTGGATCTGTTTGTGCTATATGGCATTTAGGTGAGAAGATACCTGTTGCATTTGCAAGTGGTTGTCCATTACCATTGCGGAGCATGGCAATGATCTGATTATACTCCTCGGTAGTGAACATTGGGCCGTTAGAAGCATTAGGTTTGGTGGTTGTGGTAGGGTTGATAGCCTCGGCATTGTGGGCTGCTGCTCTCTCCTATTCTTGGGCTTCACATTTTTTCCATGCCATTTGTGCCCTTCTGGAAACCCGATAATGTAATAGCAATGATCCACCAAGTGTCCATCTCCGTCGGAGGAAGTACATTTGAGTGACTTACGTGAAAACGTGTTGGAGGTCTTGTTATTGAATGATGGCGACGCATTAGTTCGCTGAACTTGCATCGCATGAGAGGTTGTCCCCATATCGCGACGACTAGCCACATCCATCTGCCGCTCATGTTGGAGAATGAGGCCATGGACTCGGCGTGTATCAGGGTAGTGGGCTCATCATCAGAATCGAGCCTCGTACAGTCGCATAGGAGTCGTTCAGCCCCATCAGAAACTGCATAACTCTTTCTTTCTCTTCCCTTTCAGCAAGTGCTTTCAAGCCTGTGCAAGTGCAATCGAATGGATCATGATAGGACGCTAACTCGTCCCATAAGGCCTTCATCTTTGTGTAATAGGCAGAAACAGAGAGCTGCCCTTGATGATTCTCGACAATTTCTTGTCGAATCTGGTAGATCCTCGAGTCACTACTCTGGAGAATCCGCCCTTGAGGTCGTTCCAAACGCTCCGAGGTTTCCGTGTACATGATGCTGCCAGCTATGTCTGGGTGGACTGAATTCACAATCCATAATGTAACCATGTCATTGCATCTTTTCCAGGCTGCATATTTGTGTCCAGGGGTGATGGAGCCTTGATAGTTCCATCAATGAACCCAATCTTGTTCTTTGCGCTGAGACCCATGCGCATGGCACGGCTCCATTGCCCGTAGTTGTTTCCATCAAGAGTTTTGGGAACTAGTACAAGTCCCGTGTGATCTGAGTGATGAATGATGTATGGATCTGAGAACTCTATGAGATTCTCATCTGATTTCTTGGTTTCGGGTTTGGCTTGTTCTGTCATGGTGTTGTCAATGATGTTTGTGGGAGAGCGGTAGAGATTACGGAAAGGCTGTGGTGGTTATGGTGTTTGTGGTGGCGGAAGCGTGAAAGAGTCACCAGGATTGGTGCTCTGATACCATAAAGAATTGTGAATTTGTATATTGTATTGATATGAATATTGGTACATAAGGTAAGACTTTATACAGAACCTACGTGCTATTCTAAGTAAACAAATCCTAGAATAAAGCTAATTACATTTACATCCTATAATTACTCTATCACAAGAGTTGACAATCTCAGAAGCTACAATCACTCTCAATCAGATCGTGTAATTGCTTTTCCTTTAACAGTATCGAGTATGTCTACGTATAAAAATGTAATTAATGCTTCCCAAAAGTACCCTTTTCCTATACTTTTGAAGCTCAAGGCCCCGGCCGTACTCTCGATCGTATGTACATCCACGACCTTCTTGAAATACTCATAGGCCGTGTCACCTGCCTCTGTATTTGGAAACGCCGTTACCTCAGTGTTACGGAACCACGAAACGGCCGTTACAAAAACAATGCCGTAAATCATAGCTCCTTTAACATTTTTCACCAAACAATACGCAATGATTATGAAGCCAACGACGCCGAGCCAAAACGTCGGGCTTTCCATTCGGTCATGGAGACACAAAATATCGTCAGACGCCGTTCCGCCCTTAATCAAACTAACGGTGCCGTTAGCGGCCGCTATGACGGGAGCCAACGACGCCCGAGACGAAGCGGGGCAGGCTCCAAGTGTCACTAGCGTCGACGAACTGTACCCGATTAACCCGATTCCCTGGTTGCTTTGCAACCCGATAAACGCCAAGAAGAGACCGATACCCGCGGAGGAGCTGATCCGAACCGGCTTCGGAACCAGTTTCGCGAGTTTGGCGCGTAACCCGACTGCGGAGATGAAGAGGAAAATCAAGCCTTCGATGAAGACGGCGGCTAAGGCGCTCTGGTACGAGACATTACCCGACCCGTGAAACCCGACGACGGTGTAAGCGAAATAGGCGTTGGCGCCCATTCCCGGGGCTAAAGCTAGAGGGAGATTAGCGAAAACGCCCATTATGAGACAACCGATCAGAGAAGAAGCGACAGTGGCGACGATGAGGTCTTTGCGGACCCGGTCTACGCAGGCGGAGTAGCCCGGGTTAACCGGGTTGAACTTGCAGGAGGGGTCGGGTTGGATGACCCGGAGGTTGGGCCCGGTGCAGTTCTGGAGGGATTGGGTCGGGTCGGAGCAGAGTGGGACGCAATCGGATACGCTGCAGGTGCCGCCGGAGTCGGAGAGGATGGAGGCGTTGACGGCGAGGATGTAAGCCATGGTGAGAAACGTGGCGGTGCCGGCCCGGAGCTCGGTGGTGAAAGTGGAGTTGCGCTCGGCGAGTTTGAAGTGCTTGCCGACTCGGGTTTCGGCAACGTACTTGTTGAGGCGAGTTAAAGGTTTCAGGGGGCGTGGTGGCGATGGCTCGTGAGGCTCCATGACCATTGAAGAAGTTTGAATTTTGTGTTGTGTTGTTGGGTTTAAGGAGCTTGAGAGCTTGAGAACTTGGAAGTTTGCTGGTGTTTGCTCAACTCGGTCTATACATGGAGATGGTGACGGTGATGTGGGCTCTGTTGTATGTATGTGTTTTTATATAATAATATGAATATATATATATATATATATACATATATGTAGATAGAGGGAGAGAAGTGGAAGATTAGTAATGCCAAAATGTTATTTGCGTGTGAAGGGAAAGATTCCAAGGAAGAGGGATCTTTTATGCAGTGAAAGGTATCTCCAAAGTTGGAAATTGTATTTCTATTGGATCTCTTTAGTGTTGGTTTTGGGTCTAGAGTTGTGCTGACAATCGTCGAGTAACACATGATTGGTTGTTAACTGTGCATGTATCAAATGCTATCATCATGCAATATCTTGTTTTGTCAACAATAGTCCCAACTAAATCGCAAATAATGACTTGAACTTCTTTAATGACATCACTTATGAAAAATAAGTCAGGATGGGTATTTGAATTATTCATATTGATGATTTCGTCTACATTTACTAGCACATGAGTATCAAATTATTCTTATTCCTAATTACCTAAAAAATCATGAATTACTTTGATTGGAGAGTAGTCGATTTAATTCCAACTTATTATTTCCATATTAATAATTTCCCGATTCATGACATGTGTCTCGTTCCAAATAAACATATGAAATTCATCAAATAGACTATGATTCTTATATTGACTTATATATATATATTGCATAAATTATAACAATTTTATCTTTTAAAATAAAGTCAGAGAATTCGTTATTGACAGACCAAAACATAAAGACGTTGATTCTTCTGTCTTTCTTACTTAATCATGATGTGGAATTTGAAGAAAAACTATGCATTGAATTTACCCTTACCTGGTTACCTAATCACGCTCTTTATTTGAAAGAAAATTTCCTAAACATAATCGCTCGTGTGAAAATCTTGACAGCAACAATCATGGAAAAATAAATTGAAATAAAAGTTTTTGACAAAGCATTCATATGTGGTCAAATAGGAGGATCATTATCATATATTTCTTTCAAATGAAATTATGAATAGGGACATTCTTGTCTTGTGAGCTGAGATTAAAATTAAAAAAAAAAAAATTATGGGAGAGGAGAAGTTTGACAAGCTTTATAATTAATTGTGAGCTGTGGTGTTATTTCTCAATCTGAAATATTGTGACCATACCAAACCCACCAAGACCCGTAACCAAATTGGTTAAAGTTCAAAGTCAAAGGAAAGGTTGATAAAGATATACATATAGTGCGACTTTATTTTTTAAGCTTTTGCTTTGCCCAATTTTTCAAACAAAAATCCTAGGCAATATTTTTATTCAACGGTCGTGATCTAATGTTTGTTTTGATTCAACCACTCATTTTGGTTCATAGAATGTGGGAACATGTAACGATAGTGGCTGTGGCTGCTGCTTGCTGCCGTCCCGTTTCCAAATTTTAAAGTGATGATGATCGCAGGTGGAGACAAATAAATAATAAAACCCACAGGTAATGCCTTGAGAGGCTGAAGTTGACTTTTTCCAACCGGAGAAAAAATTGCAGTCCAAATTGTTCTCCTTGTCTTAATAGTTTATTTAGCATTTTGTTATGAAAACTGCGGCTAGTGGAATCGTGTTGTTTTGTGTGTTTTCACACTCAACTTCCACACCACCACTCTCCCTAATATTCAAAATATAAAACTGGCTTGGGATCGTCCAGCGGGGTTTCTTTACTCGCAATGTAACAAAAAAAAAAATTGACTTGGGATTTGAGAAACTGAAAGGGGAATATTCATAGCTGATACTTATTTTGTTTGTTTTTGTTATTTATTTTAAATAAACGCTAGCGATTAATTAATTGAAACCAAATTACCAATCGGGATCAACCTTAATTATCAGCATGAGAACCTTCGTCTGCCTCTGTGTGTTGTGTGCTTAAACTTAATGATGCAACTTGCGCAGCTGCGCAGCTGGAGCTGGTATATATAGAAAGCTGGGGGTCAAACTGCAATAATTCCCACCTTTCAAGGATTTAATAGTGGATTCCACGTAAGAGTTTTTTTTGGTAACCTCTTAGTCTAACCAAGCTGTTTATCAGTAAAACCCATCTGTCAAATTTGAACTATTCAACCAAATTAATGTTTTCTTAGAGTGTGTAAGTGGTGTTTAAGACAGTCACAGTCGATGAATCCTTAGTGAAAATGAATTTCACAACTTTATAATTGATGACAACTAATCACGCACGCACGAACGATTATTGTAAATATGCATTTGAACTGATGTTTTGTTCTTTCTTATCTCCCGTAGATAGGGGGCCTAATAGTCCAATTACTGTGATATCTCCCGTACGTGTTCATGCAAAGTTAGGCCGACTATCTATCATGATTCGTGAGAGTCATTAATTCTGGCGAATTGTCAAAGTTTGAGAGGCCCCAAAGGCCCCCAAACACCCATTTATAGTAATTAATTAATAGAAATTTGATGAACATATTCATAAATTCAATCAAGTGTGTAAAGCTCTTCAATTATTGAGTGACAACTTCACGAGGGCAGTGTCCTTGTTGGTGAAGGCACAGTAGTTTTCAGAATTGAATGCCATATCTACTTCCATGGACACTTACTCAGACAGGATATGGGCAAGAAAAGAAGACTCTCTGTTCATATCAGAAATTGCACAGCAGCTCACAGACATGTATGTACAATAAATAAATAAATATATATATATGCCAAAAACAACATAGTAAATGAGAGTTGTTCGAGTTAGGTATGTGCTTTAAAATGTGCCTATAAATTTGCAGGCTTTGGTGTTCCAGGAGAATTGAAGAGGAGAAAAGAAAGAAAGAAACCCAAGAAGAAGCTGCCATGCCAGCTATTTGGTGTTGAAAAAACAGACACCATTCAGAAAAAGAAATTGCCCTTCTTTTTCCATGCCATACCGACCTACCAATTCCGTGATGACTTTTTTTTTTCCAACAGCAAATCATATTTACCTGCTTCCATTGTAATTATAATATTATTAATTAATAAGCTGGTTTAAGCAATGTGATCAGTCGTGCCTCTTCGGCTGGATGCCATTATTTATCTGCTTTCTGTGAGGGGGAATTATAATCATATCATGGTAATGTGAAATTTTCCTTTAGATGATTATGACAAGCACGAAGGAATAAATCCTTGAGGGATTCGGATTAAGCAGTAATTTCGTTTTAAAAAAAAAAAAAAATTTATATGAAACTAGGAATTGGCCACCGCCCCCCCACCATGAGGAACTTTTCAAAGTCCAGAAAAGTAATAATCATATGTATATATATCATTTAAGACAAAGTTTCTTTCTTGAATAAGTTAAAGCGACAATGATGGAGGACATATTTGAGAAGGGTTTTAATTAGTTTGAGAAAAATGGCATCTCATATTATCATTAGGTTTGCTGGACCCGCAATTTGCCCCACTTGTATAATCATGTCATCTAGTAGGGTGATGTAAGTTGAATTTCGTGATGATCATTTTTTTTCTTCCACTTTGATTATTTCATTCATATGAATCTTACGTGCATCAACGACTGAGAATCGTTTATTCACTCGACCATCAACGATTGAGCGAGCGTAATATCTAACTTTTTACATTGTTTAAAGCAAATCCATAATTAAGTGGGATATGCTTAGTGTAAGAAACATTTCTTATTCCCTAATGATAAGAGTTTTCACTGAATCCCCAACCAATTTAGACAAAAAGAAAAAACAATGCACCAATAACACTTGGTGTTGGGCCCACGATTTCCTCAGTGTGGCATTATTTTCTGATTCATCCATGGTGTGAGACTTTTAAATGGCCAAGAAGAAGGTAAAAAGATTGACCCAAAAA
Organism: Prunus fruticosa; assembly: GCA_018703695.1. Lineage (NCBI taxonomy): Eukaryota > Viridiplantae > Streptophyta > Magnoliopsida > Rosales > Rosaceae > Prunus > Prunus fruticosa. The sequence goes on along the minus strand of CM031918.1, from coordinate 54,022,470 downwards.
AAAAGAAGAAGGTAAAAAGCTTTTTTTTTTTTTTTTGGCATTCCACAGTCTACATACATTTCCATATATATTTCTTTGAAAGCATGCAGGACAAAGCTCTTTCGGCTTTCCTTTGGTTAGTGAAAGGTGATTTGATGTTGAAGTACAAGTTGCTTCAAATATCCCAATCTCTCAATCCCATTTGTTGCTTCCAGCCATCCAAAAGATCCAAACTTTTTTTCTTCCTCTCTACGCATATCTCATGAAACATATATATATATTAGGACTTAATTTGGACTTTTCTTGAGCAAAAATTGTATATCATTCTAATCCTAAGCTTTTCTTTTGCTAAATCCACCTTTGGGATCGGGGTTCCTTCTTGTAATTGAACCCCACAATTTGTCTATAAAGGTAATTAACAACAAACGGAAATCCAAAAACACCATTAGAACACCTTTATATTAGTCACTGTTCAACTTTGAAGTTGAAAAAGATTTGACATTGAAAGAGCAGTATGTGATCAAGGGAGTGATAATACTGGAGAGAGAGAGAGAGAGAGAGTTGCTTTTCCTTTGAATTGAATGTATGATGAAGAAGGCATTGGTTTGCTTGGCAAAGATGTAGGCTTTCTCATGGGCGCCCATAATATCTTTATCTTTAAAATGGTAAGCGTGAAAGTTACATAAATGACATGACAACCAATAGAATATATATCTTGTGAGGAACTCATTGATTTTTGAGTTGAGAATTAAGGATAAGGAAACAAAACCCCTACAAACATGAATTATCCACTCAAAACTATCCCACTAATTGTATATTAAAGTGGTAGAGCCCATTTCTAAAGCATATCACACCGGGCAACTCAAGTTTGATGCATCTAATCTACGATATATTATATATTTCTAAGCGTTCCTATTTTTAATATTTAGTGTATAATTGTAGATATTGGTTCAGTGAAATTGATTAGAGTGGATGTACTCCCTATTTGCATCCGAATTTTAATACCCTTTTTCGTAGTTTATATTATATAAAAGTAGAATATATTTAGTCTATAATTAAATTACAATATTTTTTTCATGGGCCAAATTAAAAGGCAAAGGAAAAAGAAGAAGAAAAATAGAAGAGTACGGTGCATGTGATATGTATTATATATAGCTTTAGCAAGTGGAGATGGAACCCCTTATGGCTTATGAGGTGGAGACAATTTAGGATGGTTATGATATATACCGTCTCTTTCTTCTGTCTTCTCTGTCGATCTTCAATGGGACAGCGGAGAACCAATCTTGTTTCTTTTACCATTTTCTTATATATTTGTGGAAATCATGTGGGCTCTCTCTCATCATTGCCCTTGAAACGTTTCTAATACTAATAAAAAGTTTTTCATAATATCTTTCCCTGTAATCACCAACCCCAAACCTAAACTTTTATGCATTATTTTTCAACACTAATTAAATTAAATTAAACAATTCCGAATCGGAATTTGAATTATGAGTCAAATCCTTGTGGGTTGCCAGCAGCTTTGTACCTGCCCTTTTTTTTTTCGGTGAACGTGGCCAAGCATGCGTTGGTCCATCCCAACCCAAGTCGATGATTCTTTGTTGACCAGATTCTGATGATTAACCAATTAAAAATGGTTGGTTTTTAAGGTCTTGGAATTAGGGGTAGCAAAACAAAAATAGAAATATGCTTCACAATGTCGAGCATTTTTTTTTTCCTTTCCTTTTTGTGCATCTTGCTTAATTTGGTGCCATGCAGGTGCAGCAATCAGATGGAATATGCTAACATGGGGTTCATGCCAGCTGTTCCAAATGATGTGAAGATAAAAAGTCGGATACCTTTATCATGACAAGTGACTCAAATAATATTTTTTTGGTTGTGTGGATCAAGATGTGTAAAATGGATATGTTTTGTCACTAGCCATTTCAATACAATTCATGGTTTGAGCCCAAAAAAGTTAGAGCCTAGCCAAACCTATCCATGGCTCTGGGTATGGTGATAAAGAATGTGAGACTCGAATAGGGAAAATATTTCTCTCATTCTCTTGTAAGTAGGAACTTCGACATTTCTGCTATTGCTATTGGCAGGAAGATCTTTTTCTCGGGAAGGAGGCAAGAAGTAACGCCCAAGTAGTTGAGTCCACCTGATGGGCCTGAATTTGTGATGAAGGTTAGCATGTTGTTCTTATCAGTAGCAGCTTATAATAAACTTTGCCATGGTTTCCAAATATTGTATGGGAAATGCAGAAAATGTACATCTAAAGATTGTGTTTATATTGAACTCAGGTATAAGCTTTGATATTTTGTTAAAGATTAGACTGATAAAAGGGAAAAGAATTTAGGCCTCACTCATAATAATATTTGACTTCAAGCTTACAGTTTCAATTGAGGCCAGATATAATAATAATAATATATTACAGTAGTTACAAGAATAATTCAACAAACAAAACTTCAAAATTAGAAAAGCTTGAGATCACTCAAGAATAATGAGATATATCACAATTGGGAAGAATGCAGATGCTGTTGTTGTTTTGTTATTGTTTCTCCTAACCTTGCCATGCCCACACAATATCTTTGAGAGCTGGTCTTATATCCTCTTTCAGTATCTTCTTAAATTCCAATGTATCACCATTGGATTTCTTCATCTCAACTAGATGAAAGGATGGAGTGAACTCAAAAATTTCAGTCTCTATGGACAATGTCCCCTTCCTGCCATCCTTGGATTTCTCCAATTTCAACAACCCTCCATCCTTGTTTACTTTCAGCCTCAGCTGCTGAGCAATGTCCTCCAGCTTAGATATAATTGATGAGGCAGACTGCACAGATGTGAACCGTGCTTCTTTCTTTGTATCTTTTCCCATAAACAAACCAGACAAATCAAATCCACTTGAAAGAGAGATGATATCAAAAGCATTCAAATTGGTAGGTCTGGCCAACTCTTGCTTTGCCTCAGTATTATGATCACTGCTGTCACAATTATCAAATGCTGCATCAACATCCACCAAAGCTGGCTTTTCGACTTCTGTTATAGTTGTAATGGATTTGGAGCTGAACCCTTTTCCAAACCAAGGACTTTCCATTATGTTTGAAATGAGAATCCTTTTATTTGGGTTGGGGTTGAGGATTCTTGACAGAAGCTTGCGCACTTCAACTGAAAACCAATTGGGGGATTTATACTCGGCTTTGCCTATTTTCTTATACATTTGTATAAGATTTGTATCATGAAATGGCAGGCAACCAGCCAATAGTACATATAAGATCACCCCACAAGACCAAATGTCAGCTTTTTCACCATCATAGGCTTTCTTCCTACAACGTCAGGAGCTACATAGGCAGGAGTTCCACAAGTTGTGTGCAGTAGGCCATCTTGCCTCTTGGATTCAGCAAGGGCACTCAACCCAAAATCTGATATCTTTAATGTTCCATTTTCATCTAACAGCAAGTTCTCCGGCTTCAAATCGCGGTGATAAACACCTCTGCTGTGGCAAAAATCAACAGCACTGATCAGCTGCTGAAAATACATCCTTGCCATGTCCTCCTTGAGCCTTCCTTTTGATACCTTGTGAAAAAGCTCACCTCCTTTGACATATTCCAAAACAAAGTAGATCTTGGTTTTGGTAGCCATGACCTCATAAAGCTGCACTATGTTTGGGTGTTTAACCAATCTCATAACAGATATCTCTCTTTTAGTTTGATCAATTAGACCAACTTTCATAACCTTCTCCTTGTTAATTACCTTAATGGCTACACTCTGGCCAGTTTGGAGGTGCCTTGCATGATAAACCTTAGCAAAGTTTCCTTGGCCTAACAATCTCCCAATCTCATACTTTTGCATCAACACCTTACCCTTATTTTCCATTCCAAATCTTTTGACTCTAATTAATACACAACAACAATACTAATAATAATGTGCTATATATCCTGCTACTATGAGAAATTTTACTCACAGGGCAATAGCACCATTCAACGCAACAGAAACTCTCTTTGCGGCTTCAATTTGCAAATATTTAGACCATGATCTCAGTTTCACTGTGTGTTTAGGATCCAACCTCATCGAGAATGTACAAGGGCAGGCCAGAGTGAAATCTATTTCAAAAGGTTTGATGAAAGAAAAGCACATCTTTTTGCATTCCTCGGTGGCTGTATTTTACACTGCATGAGAAAAACGAAGAACCCAGCAGGAAAATGACTAACGTTTCTCAAAAGAAAGTATCAGAACAATCCTTATAACAATAAACACATATACGTGCTAATGCTTATCATTCTGAGACTAACAAGCAATAAAAAGGAAGTTCCACATTCTTGCCACTCTGAGAAATTCAGATACACCACACTGACCAGATCATCAAAATTAAGCAATCAAACAAAGCAAATCTTAAAACTAAATTGCTGATCATCAAACAAATTCTCCTACGGATCATCGAAATACGCAATCTGTATTCGGCCTGGCACAACAAATCAATGTATATGAAAACAGAATGAAGAGCTCAAGTCAAGAAATAAACCTCTTAATTAGCCTTTTTCAGAACGGAGAAGATGCCGATACAAAACTGAGGAAAGTTTCCAAGCCACAACCAAAGAAAGAGAGAGGAAGAAAACTAAGAAACGCAAATCTATACACAAGTCATCTGTTGGAAATTGGCTCAAATGTAAAAGAATTTTGGAGTTGGCCATGTGAGTAAATGTTGGCTTACTATGAGGTCAAAAAGGGTGGATTGTTTGGTAGCCATCCATTGGTAAGTTTGGTAGCCAACATATGAATAGTTGAAGCTTGCATTCACACTCATGCCTCTTTGGCTATAAATTGGAAGCAAATTGTTCCATTTGAAGCATCCCACCAAGTGTTGAGTAGAAGAGAAAAATAGCAAGAAAGGCATCTTGCCAAAGAGAGAAACATTTCTCTCTAATTGTTCTTTGCTTTGTATCATTGTTTTCTCTTCAAATTGTTGTGAGAGTAAGACTTGGGTGTATTTGGGGCTTTGGGTTTTCTTGAGTGATAAACACTTTGTATACTCTCTTTGATTATAGTGAATTACTCCGTCGTCTCCAAACTGGATGTAGGCATTGCCGAACAGGATAAATCTTGGTGTTCTTGTTGGTGTTGTTCTGTGTTCCATTTATCTCCTGCTAGTTGTTGTTTATTTTTCACTCACAATTGGTTGACGCTTCCGCACAAGAAGTGGTATCAGAGCTCCAGTTTTCGAACTGCGGTTTCGTAGGAGTGAAAAATTCGTCGGAGCTACAGTTCCGTGAATAGTGCCGATGCTACAGTTCCCCGTGAACAGTGAACTGCTACAGTCGTGAATTGTGCTGTATTTGTGAACAGTACCGGAGTAGATGGCTGGAGATAAAGATGAACTCGTGAAGGAGAAGGAGTCGGCATCGTCATCGTCGACATCTACATCCAATAGACATCCAATCACCACTACGAGGTTAGAGGTTGATAAATTCAATGGCTCTAATAATTTTGGTATGTGGCAATGTGAAGTTATGGATGTGTTGTATCAACAAGAGTTGAATATTGTTTTGGAGAATAAACCCGAAGAAATTGATGATAAGCAGTGGAAGAGACTTAATCTTCATGCTTGTGGCTCTATTCGATCATTCCTTGATAAGGAGTTGAAATACCCGTATATGAAGGAAACTTCTGCTAAGGAGTTATGGACGAAATTGGAGGAGAAGTATATGACCAAGAGCGCAGAAAATCGGCTCTTCTTGAAGAAGTGACTCTTCCGATTTCAATATCGTTCAGGTATTTCTTGCAGGACCCGCCCCAAATTTCTCGAAATCCGAGACGAATCCTGTGAATTCCCGACATCACCCGATGTCAGGCCTACTCATTGAAACTATATCCTCTTTTCCCAAAAAGGATTAAGGGCACGAGAGTTCCTACCGAAATTTCGCAGAGTCTCCCCTGTAAATTGAACATTTCCCAAATTTCAACCTGCATAAAACACATTTTAAAACACCAACTGGCAGCATGCACAAATTAGCAACATGCAATCACATAGTAGGCCTCTGGCCTTCAGATAATTCGAAACAGAACCAACAAAGTTCTTAAGTCGGATACTTCATAAACAATACAATTAAAGATCTCAAACAACTTTATGAATACCACCGAAAACATCAAACCTAATTCAAATCCAACAATCACATCGAAAACCACATCCGAAATGCAATCACATACACAGAATCGATTAGACCTTTTAAACACAATAATATTTCGCGGCTGCGCCTGATGAAACCCCAGGCTTCCTACGTACCCTTGGACAAGGGATCAAGCCACACGTAGTTCTTATCTCAACGGTCACAACTCCGAAAATAAACAATTATTTATGACAGAACCATCTATACATTTCAGATCTAACACAATCCCAATTCCAACAAAAACACAATGAGCACATTCTCGAATTCTTCCTTTGTAACAGTTCAATTTCGTACCCATACCCTATTCAAGGCGTATGTACATTAAACACATCATCCAATTATTCCCCTTTTTACAGTTCAATCCCGCAACCATACCCTATCCAAGGCGTATGGCGCCAAACAACACTGCCCAAATCCAGGACTTATACGTTCATACGTGTCAGGCTCACAAATCTCAAACCAGAATTAAAACCACATATACATATATGTAATATGTATAACAAGAAAAGAATAATTATATATTTATATATATACATAAATACATCCACATACACCCACCTCTCACCATCATCATGTACTAGGGGGAAACAATCCAACCGGGGATTGTTGACTAGCTCACACTTATCCGGCCCTCAAAAGTCCATGTGGCTAGGGACGAGCCGTCCAACTGGGGACTGAAACTCAACCAGCTCGTACGGACGAAGAATCAAGACCCGTACGTCTGAAACAGTCATACGCGCGCAGACTACCCAATCAAGGGTCTACAGCGACACCCGTTAAGGTATGCCCCGGGTTCCGTCATATCCAGACCATATCCATAATTTTCATGTATCAGGATCCAAGGGGAGGTACATGTGATGTTGCACATCATGTACTGGGGGGAAACAATCCAACAGGGGATTGTTGACTAGCTCACACTTATCCGGCCCTCAAACGTCCATGTGGCTAGGGATGAGTCGTCCAACTGGGGGCTGACACTCTAACCTAGCACGTACGGATGAAGAATCAAGACCCGTACGCCTGGAACTGTCCTACGCGCGCAGACTACCCAATCAAGGGTCTCCAGCGACACCCCGTTAAGGTATGCCCCGGGTTCCGTCATATCCATACCATATCCACAATTTTTCCGGCTTCCCACAATTCCGGGATCCATGACCAAATAAGCCCACACGCCCGAAACCCGGCACGTGTGTGAATAGTATATCCAAAACATATCCATATATCCATTTCCATGTATCCCAGTGTCCATATCCACTGTTTCCAAATATCATCATCCAAGGGGGAGGTACGTATGATGGTGGAGTTCGTAATCCTTATATAAATATTATATAAATAATATTCTCATCCTTAGTTCAATTTTCCCAAAACAAAATACATATTCATAGTAGACAAATGACTCACAAACATAAAACCCATAACCGGGGAAGTAACTAAGATAGTGTTTTCTCAAATATTATATATATAAACTCCATGACACTATAATATATCAAATCCACAAATATATTACAAATACTCTACAAAATAATAATTTCGACTATTAAATATAAAGTGCATTTCAATAAAGCATTTAATTCATATGCATAACATTTCCATCTTAAAACCATGCCATTTATTTGAAAGCAATGCCCATTCTCTTCCTAATAATCATAACCAAGTCCCAAGACTAACTTTCACAACTCTACAAATCAAGTATCCCATAATTATTCATTTCATAATTTCAATTATCAAATAATATCCAAGAATCCCATAAGATATTATAAACAAGCTCATACTCCCAATATAATCCAAATAACTCAAATAACAATTAAAACTCATTTACAAGGTCATCCTAACACTTTTCGAAGTGTGAAACTACCTCGGAAGACTCACGGTCAACCGAAAGTCAAACTTTCCAAATTTGGTCAACCGGGCCCGCGGGCCCCACGACCTCCGTTTTACGAACCGAAAGTTCCTATAGGTTCCACAAGGTCTAGGATATATGTCCTACAAGTTTGGTTCAAATCGGACGGTCGATCGCTCACAATCGCACGATTTTGGACGATTATTGTAAAATACAAACTTTAACAATTTAAATTCGGAACATCCGGACTCCGATTCCCGATCGCGAATTCCTACACGATCCTAGGAATACCTAAATCAACATATATTAAATGGAAAGCGATCCAACGGTTCTAACATATCGAACCTGGAAATCACACAATATGTAAAATCCGTTCGAGGTTCAAACGTTATCGAATTGAGATCCGTAAAATTCTACGCGCTCGTGACAACCAGGAGATCATTTTAGGATAAAAATGTCTCCCTGCTACAGTGCCCCGCCACACGCGCCAGCAGCACGTGGGTGTCCAAAGCGATAACCACTCACCGGAAAAACTTAACATCTTGACTCCAAACTACTACCCTAGCTAATACACCTAATTTGGAGTCACTTTTGTTCTTGGGTGAAAGCCAGAAAATGGCCGGAAGTGGCCGGAAATTCAACCCGAAGTCCGGCCAAACTTAAATTCAAAAATCGAACTGTAAACTCTCAAAATTTCTAGAATCTTATCCCATAGGCAGCTAGAGCATGAAAATCAGTCGAAAAACCATACCTAAAACGTCCGATTTGGTGGTCGGAGGAGGGAGAACGAGGCCTTTGAAATTCGGAGAAAAACCAGCCAATTCCGGGCTGTTTCCGGTGGCTGTGGCGTCGGCGGCAGGGAGGAAGGTCGGAGCGGCTGTGGGTGCGACGCCGGTCAGGTCTTGGCCGCTCCGGTGTGGTTTGGTGGAGGCGGGTGGTGGCTGGGCTGGTTCGAATGAACAGTAACGGGAAGGGGGGTTTTGCGCGAGGAAGAAGAGAGAGTGAGAGAGAGGAAGGAGAATCAGATTTTAAAAATATGATTTTTCCTCAATTACGACTTTGCCCCTCGAAGTATTTAGATCGTACTTTCCTCGTTATAACTCCGATCTGAGCCCACTACGTGTCTACGGACTCGTTTCGACGTGCTCTACGCACCGGTACAATCGAAATTCCCAAATTCCGTCCCGAACTTAAAATGACCTTTTTGACCCTTTTTATATTAAATAATATTTTAAATTTTCAAAAACCTTAATTAATTCAAATCATTTTATTTTATTGTTTACTCCAATTTATTTCCTCTTAATTTAATTATTTTACTTATTTTTAGGGCCGGGATGTTACATTTCTATGCACGAACACCTCAATGATTATAATAAAATACTTGCTGATTTAGCAAACCTTGATGTGAAAATTCCTGACGAGGATAAGGCATTATGTTTGTTAAATTCATTGCCCGATGATTATGATCATTTGACAACTACTTTGTTGTATGGAAAATCCGAGGTGAAACTTGAGGAGGTGTCTGCGGCTTTGGTGAATCATGAGTGTCGTAAGAAGGACCAGAAGACTCACAATTCACAAACCGAGGCACTAGTTGCAAGGGGTCGAACAGAGGAAAGAAAATCTGGGAAGCGGGGAAAGTTTCCTGTCATAGACGAATGTGCCTTTTGTCGCCAAAAGGGTCATTGGAAGAAAGACTGCCCCAAATTGAAGAACAAAGAGAATGAGAAAGCGGATTCTTAAGCAAATGTTGCAAAATCTGGAGATGATGATTTCGAGTTTGCTTTGGCTAGTTCATCTGCTGATGGTCACTCCGAGGAGTGGATTTTGGATTCAGGTTGCACCTATCATATGTGTCCCATTCGGGAATGGTTTTCTAGCTTCGAGGAGCTGGATGGTGGAGTTGTTTTGATGGGCAATAATAATGCTTGCAAAACACAAGGGATAGACAAAATCTGTTTGAAGATGCATGATGGAACAGTCAGAAGAATTAAGTGATGTTCGGTATGTACGGATATGAAGAAGAATCTCATCTCATTGGGAGCTTTGGAATCCAAGGGTCTCAAGATCACCATGGATGGTGGAGTTCTTAACGCTGTGTACGGGGCATTGGTGGTGATGAAAGGTACAAGACGAAATAACTTGTATTTCTTGCATGAGAGTACAGTTTTTGGTGGAGCAGCTGTCACGAAACTGCCTGACGCAGATAGCACAGACATCACAAGGTTATGGCATATGTGTCTTGGGCATGCTGGTGAAAAAGCGTTGCAAGGATTGGTGAAGCAAGGCTTATTGAAGGGTGCAAAGGCATGCAATTGGAATTTTGTGAACACTATGTGCTTGGTAAGCAAACTAGAGTGAAATTTGATACCGTTATTCACCACACTAATGGCACTCTAGATTATGTTCACACTGATGTTTGGGGACCTTCCAAGAATACACCTTGGGGAGGTTGCCATTATTTGCTCTCCGTTGTTGATGACTTCTCTAGAAGAGTATGGGTGTACACCATGAAGCGTAAAGATGAAATCTTGAAGATATTCCTGAAGTGTAAAGAGATGATTACGCAAAGCGATCGAAAGATCAAGACTCTCAGAATCAGACAATGGTGGTGAATATAGGTATGATCCTTTCTTGAATGATTGTCAAGATGAGGGTATTGTGAGGCACTTCACGGTTAGGGAGACACTGCAACAAAATGGGGTGGCAGAGCGCATGAACCGTACTTTTCTTGAGAAAGTTCGGTGTATGTTGTCTAATGCTGGATTAGGCAAGGCGTTTTGGGCTGAGGCGATTAGTTATGCAAGCCATCTCATTAATCGGTTGCTTGCTGCTGCGAACGAGGGAAAACACTCATGGAGGTATGGTCTGGTAAACCTTGTACCTGATTACAAGTATTTACACATATTTGGTTGTTCTGCTTACTACCATGTCAGGGAAAGCAAATTGGATCCAAGAGCAAAGAAAGCTCTTTTATGGGCTTTAGCACTGGCGTGAAGGGATACCGACTCTGGTGTCCAGATGAGAAGAAATTTGTTGTAAGCAGATATGTGACTTTTGATGAGACTGCTATGGTTAATCAGAACAAGCATGAAGGTGAAATTGAAGCAACCAAGACCATGAGTTGTTCAAAGCAGGTGGAGTTACCTGAAGACTCCAGTTGTTCCAGGTAAGGTCTGATGAAGAGGAGGCACCTACCCAAGAGCCTCCAGAGCAACAAAATTGGGTGTATGCTAAGAAGATGGAATCCTTGGAAAATGATAATATAAGATTCGAAGCCAGATTGGTAGCTAAAGGCTATGCTCAGAAGGAAGACATTGACTACAATGAGGTATTTTCTCCGGTAGTAAAACATTCTTCTATTCGTATTTTGTTGGCTTTGGTTGCGCAGTTTGACCTAGAGTTGGCTCAACTTGATGTCAAGACTGCTTTCTTACATGATGATTTGGAGATCTATATGTCTAAGCAGCCAGAAGGTTTTAGTGTTGCTGGAAAGAAAAATTGGGTTTGCAAATTGCAGAAATCATTGTATGGCTTGAAGCAGTCTCCAAGACAATGGTACAAGCAATTTGATAGGTTGGAGAAGCCAATTTCGTTGTTCAAGTTTAAGCATTGCTTGGACTTGATTGAAATTCGTAAAAATCTGTTGATTACCCCTTGGGGGATTGGGAGACGACCATTGGGAGTGTTACTATGAGAGTTTGTTACATGTTGAGCCAAGGTGGAGATTGTTGGAAATTGGCTCAAATGTAAAAGAATTTTGGAGTTGCCCATGTGAGTCAAAGTTAGTTGCCCATGTGAGTAAATGTTGGCTTACTATGAGGTCAAAAAGGGTGGATTGTTTGGTAGCCATCCATTGGTAAGTTTGGTAGCCAACATATGAATAGTTGAAGCTTGCATTCACACTCATGCCTCTTTGGCTATAAATTGGAAGCAAATTGTTCCATTTGAAGCATCCCACCAAGTGTTGAGTAGAAGAGAAAAATAGCAAGAAAGACATCTTGCCAAAGAGAGAAACATTTCTCTCTAATTGTTCTTTGCTTTGTATCATTGTTTTCTCTTCAAATTGTTGTGAGAGTGAGACTTGGGTGTATTTGGGGCTTTGGGTTTTCTTGAGTGATAAACACTTTGTATACTCTCTTTGATTATAGTGAATTACTCCGTCGTCTCCAAACTGGATGTAGGCATTGCCGAACAAGTATAAATCTTGGTGTTCTTGTTGGTGTTGTTCTGTGTTCCATTTATCTCCTGCTAGTTGTTGTTTATTTTTCACTCACAATTGGTTGACGCTTTCGCACAAGATCATCTCTATAATTCCAAGAACATGGGACACCGTTAATGTCTGCATATCGCGACACATATTTTTGATAAAGTTAAAGCAGTCAAATATACTGAAAGACAAAAGAACAAACAGCAATGGCAAAAAATCAAAAGGAAGAAAAAGAAAGTGAAGAGGTTACCTTTGAGGAGAAGACACAGAGCCTCCACAGGATCTGAACGTTGGAAGGAAAGAGAAAGATAGAAATGAGAGGATACAAAAAGCAATGTGTTACAAACGTTATGGCCGTTTGTATATTCCACTAAATTCGTATTGAAGTTGTTAAGGAAGGTCGGTCTATCTACCTCTGTCACCATGCCTTGTTGTTGTACTACCTTAGTTAGAACTCGGAAACCAACCAAATTGTGACAGCACACTCAAGGCCCCCGCCCGGTTGGTTTACAGTTTGTCTACTCATTTGAAATAAAATTGTATTTTATTTTACAAGGCTAATAATTAAACTAATTAACAATTAAATGGCCTTAATCATCATTCTAGAACGTATTATTTTACTCTTCTATGTTTGTTCCTCATAAAGAGTCATAGGCTTCATTGCTGGGAAGGGGACCATAGATGAATCGGACTAATCAATCAGACGAGACGTTGCGTTGTCTTAATCTTGATGATTAGTGACGGTGGGATTCGGTGTTTGTAATGTTCATGCTTAATTAGGTTTAATGATTGATCATATTCTCGTGGACCAACCTAGCTAGCAAGAAAAAAATAAATAAGAGGCATGCATGCTTCATGCTCCATGCCCCATGGTATAAAATCTTTGACAAATTTCAGATGTTGCACGTTTCAGTGGCTTATTAGTTCTTAGATGGCTTTGAAAATGACCAAATACCAACCTACCAAAAAGAAGAAAAGGAAGATTTGGGCAAGGTTAGCTGCATCCTATCAGATTTGGACAAGGTTTTATTAAGCAGAATAATTTAGACTCAATCAAGCTGCTAAAAATGTACCTTAACCACAAAAAAAAAAGGATTACATTAACTTATTCACCAAGAAAAGAAAGCTCCAAAAAAATCATTAACGTGCTGATTATTGAAAACTTATTATATAATAGAGATGCACCAACAAGCTCATCATTAGCTGGGACAAGCTTGGTAGGTGAACAATCAAGCTTATATATATGTGATCTTGAAGCACGTCACAGACTATATAATTAAATCTTATTCACCCAGAATCCCGGAAATGAGTGCTTGCATATATTCGTTGAAAATGCAGTGTAAGATTTCATACACTAATTAGCTTTTAAATCCATAAACAAATACCACTTATGTCCCTGCTTAAGGAGTTGCACAGAAAGGCTTTGCATGTCTAAAGCCTCAATAGAAAAGGAAGGCCTCAATAAGTTACAAAGAGCAGTATAATTAATTTAACAAGGGCTAAAATTGGAACAAAAAGTTACGAAGAAAGGAGCTCAATGAACTAAGCAGAAATTCATTCAATCTAAATAAAAAATTTAGTATCTGATTCCTTTAGCAACCTCAAAGAAATGAGCAACATTCTCCTCAGGTGTACCTACTACAATGCCATGGCCAAGATTCAAAATATGTCTCCCTCTACCAGCTTTCGTCACCGTATCATTTATTCTGCTGGTGATGAACTCCTTTGAACCAAAAAGAACACCAGGATCCACATTGCCTTGAACTGCTATATTTGGTCCCAGTCGCCGTCTACCTTCAGCCATATCAACAGTCCAGTCCAAGCTAACTACATCAACACCCGTCAAAGCCAGCCTCTCAAGCAGACCCCCAGATCCACTTGCATAAAGGATTAAAGGGAGATCTGGATGGGTCTCTTTCACACCATCCACAATTTGCTTCAAGTATGGGAGACTGAATTCCTCAAAATCAACAGGGCTGAGCTCTGTGGCCCATGAGTCAAATATCTGAACAGCTTGAGCTCCACTATCAGCTTGGTATCGAATATACTTCGTCATCGAAGTTGTAAATTTCTGAAGTAATGCATGGAGGACCTGAGGAAAGAACCATAGCTCAACAAAGTTGGTCAACAGGCAGAAAATAGGGGAGAAGACATTAAAAAAGAAAACAAAGGAGATTTTTTGTGGATTAGAAAATGGATATTCACTCCTTCATTAACAATGCAACACTCCCAAAAAACATAAAAAGTACTGGTGAATGTTACAAGATGGGTTTGAAACCAAAAACTTTCTCACAAAGGGAGTACCCTAGGAGCTACTAACCAAGTTGAAGGTGAAATAATATAAAGGCGTCGGATGATGAGAGTCAATTATCATTGGTAGAACTATCGTAGAGCAAATTTAGGAAGATGGATGCTAAAGGACCTTACTTATTGGCTCTCTCACAATGCATTTAACCATGATGATAAAAAAAATGGAAGATAAAAGACCCAAAAAAAAGTAGAAAGGGGAACGACTTGCATCTAAGTTTCAGGCCTTCAGTCACACCAAAAAAGAACCCAAATAGGAAATGCTGTAACCGGGCTCAATACGCCCCAGTAGGTAGTCAATGGTGTATCACCATGGAAGAGCACTAAAGCACATTTGTATCCAAGCTTACAGACCTCAAGTTACATAAAACTAGATATGAGCAGCACTAGAATTACCTTCGGTTGAGAGAAGGCTAATCTCTTAATCTTTGTGAAGTGTTTTGATGAACCACCTTCCACCACATACGATGCAAGGGTAAAAGGAGCCCCAACAAAACCTAGCACTGCTGCCTGATTATCTACCTGGAAAAGTAAAGATATGGGTGAGGATACCAAAGGTTATAATGCTGGCTGTAGCAGAGAACACCTTTTCAAATTTCATGAAATAAAATGAGTACCTTTATAAAGCTTCAAAATGTAAACTACATAATAAACTAATAATGAGATTTAAAACATCCAGTTAGACAAGTGAAACAAGAGAAGGTTATTAGTAACTGTCTATGTAAAAAAAATTCACGTTCTTTACTTCAAAGTCTCCAAGGTAGAATTTAGGACAGATTGCCATGGTCTGTAGCGTTAAATCTTCCAGGATCCTTTCTAACATAATATTGTAAAGCTCTAATGGATCTCTGGACAATTTTGGAAACGAATCTGGTCTCTCTTCCAAATACCATGTGAGATTTTTTTTTCCCTTTGATCCTTCTCATCAGAAAAATTACTGACACTATATCAGCAAAGATGCTAAATTTAGTGATTTATACATATAATTGGCTCGAGTTCACAGTGAAATCACAAAGATATTAAAAGTTTGAAATCAATAAGGGGGCATAGAGTTAGACCTCTTTTCGCAAGATTGTCAATGCTTCCCCAACATATGGAACTGACTCTTGAGGAACAAATTCTCTTACTTGATCAACATCCTCAGCTGTATGCAGAGGATCAAATATCACAGGACCTCTGCCTTTTACAATGTCAAATGGTATATTCATCCCAGAGAGAGGAGTAAGAATGTCAGAGAATAAAATGACCTGTCACAAACATGAGAGACTTGTGAGAAAAAGAAACAAGTAACAAAACTACAAAATGTAAGTGGCTAAACTGGAAAACCACCAACGATGAATCCCAGAGTGGCATCTTACTCCGTCAGGCTTGAAAACCTTCCAGGGCTGTAGAGAAATTTCGACAATAAGGTCAACATTTTCAGATCTTTCTCGAAACGACGGATACCTCTCGCAGAGAGTTTGATAACTCTGTCATATACAAATGCTGAAATAAGTTAGTGAACGTATCTAAGCAGAAGAGAAGTAGCCACTCCAGTCTTAGCCTTACAAGAGCTAAGAAATAATTAACAGAGAAGGAGATAGAAATATATATAAATATAATGAACCTGCCTTCATGTACCTCCCTGCTTGCCTCATGAGCCAAACTGGGGGCCTTTCAACATCGTCCCCACGAACCGCATTGAGCAAAAGCGGCTCAGCAACAGAGGTAACTTTGGGTTCTGCCACACTCCCTGAATCAAATACACATGAATTACAATGTGAAAGACAAAATGAGTATCTGGGAGAGACATTGAGACAAGAGGGCAAAATTCAAACTTGGGAAGCATACGATTGTGTGCTAAATAAAGAACCCAAATTGGAACAGACCCAACATCAATTAGACCATTTCCTACAAAACCCAGTTCGAAGCTTTCGAACCAAGCATGGAAACGACGCCGTGTTATTGAATTACCTCCGAGTGCACAGAGGAGCTTAGACTTGGAGGCGCATCTGGATCTTCGTGTAAAGTAAGGCGAGGAGGGAACAGAGAAGGAAGCTATGGAGCCGTAGCTGTGAATGCAGGACATGTTTGGATGCGAAGATAATTAATTGGTCTCTAACTGCAAGCTCTTCGCATATCTCTCTCTCTTCTCAGCGAAGATGGAAAAGGGAGAATAAGTTTGTCAGAGGAGGATGACAATAACGATAAGGGGATTTCCACACCGGTGCTGATTTTTGCCATGTCACCACCACTCCAACAGTCAACGGTAACGAAAATGAAGCGCTTCAACGACTGTCGTTTATTCATTCTTATCACGACGTGTCGTTGCTTACAAATAATAATACAAACAAATTTAATCCGTTGAAACTTGAGGCCCCTAGCCTTATCCAATATCAAGGAACGAAATTTTGAGGCCAACCTTACCTCATCGAAATTGTTTTCTCTTGTATTTTGAAAGCGAAAGCAGATTGAAACTTTTGTTTCCAATAATCAAATTCACTTCCCAATTATAAATTATAACAATTGGCCATTGATTATTTATTGGAGTTCTAAGATTTAAATACTGAGACGTTAATGGAAGCGTTTTTATATATTTAATTTTTGTGTGTATAACATCAGAAATGAGCTTTTCACTATAATAACTTTGTATATCAAAGACGAAAAAAAGAAAAAGAAAATTATGAGATCAGGTACAAACCAAGAAAAAATAAAGGAAAAAGCAGATGATCAGCTGCTAGATTACAAGATGGGGGAGAGAATTAGAAGAAGAGAAAAATTAATTCAGAAAATAGTATCTATTGTAAGCTTCCTCTTTGGTGGAGATTTTTCTATAACCTGCTTTTGCAAGTCCATGAATGTAGAACCCTTGTTAGCAAATAGTCTTCGGAGATTGATCACTGAAAGTTCATTAAAACTAGCAACTGCAAGATCCGCCTGCACCAGGTCATACCTGCATGTGACGCCATTAATCTCAATCAGGATATACAGTACAATGTGTTCGTACATAGTTAAGGAGTACTTCAATGTATGCGTATTTGAATGTGTATCTGTAGGTGTATTCTATATTCATGGGACATCTAAACAGTGCTATCAAGGGTGAAGAGGATGAGAGTACATACGCAGGGTGGGAGCCGATCAATGCCACCGCCATCATTGTACAGTTGTGGGCAGCAGTTATACCTCTGGGCTCATCCTCAAACACTACACACTTTGATGGTTTTCTGTCCAGCTGCAAGCGGTATAATAGATTGGGTTAGAGAATGATCCCAAGAAAATTAATTGTATTATCGTATACAATAACATGTGAAGATACAGACTGATTCCAGACACACAGAGTCTGACTTAAGTGGAGAGCTGACGTTTATGGTGACACTAGAAGTACATATTTATACACTAGTAATGGTAAGTTGCAGGAAATACCTTCATAGCTGCAGAAAGAAACCTATGAGCTATTGAATCCATTCCATCTTCCTCTGTCACAATTGCCTGTAACCCACAATGACGACAATCAGGTATGGTGTGTGATGTAAGTGGAATTAACAGAAATCCATCACCATGGGTTTATCATTCACATCTCTCAATGGGAAATTACAAATCACAAGTTCCGCTGGGGTTTGGTTATAAAGCACTCAACTCTGTTGTAATTTCCATTGGAAAGTTTTGTGTAATTCAAAAGTACACCAACCTGGAAATACTTCTTGAGTTCCATTCGCTCTAGGGCTTCTGTCAAGTTTATCCGATCAAGACTTGAAACTACAGCACAAGGGATACGAGCAGTGGATACAGCATCTAGCCATTCCTTGAGCCCCTCCACAGGTTTACTAAGCTGGAAAAGGAAAACCGTACAAAACATCAGTAGTTGCATGTAAGAGACAAACCTTAAATAATTTATAAACAGCTTAACACTCACCCTGAGAAGATTATCATAATATAGCTGTGAAAACCTTAACGCCAATCTATCTAGTTCTCCTTCTGCTTCATCCCAGAGTAAAAGCTGAAAGTTTTTGGAGACTTATGAGGTGCATCCAATATGAGTATCCAGTGTGATGGTTTATAGGAAATAAACCATAAATTTTACTAGACTAGAAATAGAAAAATGCAACCAACCACCACAAGTTATAGATAAAGAAAGTTGAATAGCAGGAACAGTATTTAATCCCAAAATGCATTAATTGGTCATGATTAAAAATAATTTTTTCTTTTCTTCATGAGTTATGAAGAATAAGATCATAAAAGATGCAACAATGCATCAGAGAAAAAGAATTCAAAGAGATAAATTATTGACAAAATAGCTAGACCTTAACAGAGATACCTCAGGAGCAAGACATTCACATGGAATGTCTTAATCATATGGTTCCTGATCAACATTGCTTTTGCCAAGGATCATAACCTTCTCAAAGATGGAGCTACACTTCTTTAAATCTTGCCAAATTTAACATAATTTACTGGGAACCAAAACTTGCAGTCTAATGCTCCATTTTGTTTGAACAGAATTGCTTTATTAAAATCAGCTCTAAAACCCCATTGTCTCTTAAATTCTCTAAACTCAATAATTTTTTCTCTAGACAATCAGAGTTTGTAGAAATGTTACTGTCTAATAAGAGATGCATTTACTAGTCAAATCACTACATCTTATCTGACTATTTAGATAACCACAAATCCTTAAGTGAACACTAATCCCAAACCTTATGCAACACATGATCAGCACTTGCATAAAGCATTCGTCCTTGCACATCCGCATCTTCAGGAATTTCCTTTCCTGACAAAGAATAAAAGATTTAGGAACAAAAGAAAGTATATTATCAGAAACAACTGCTAATGAAACTAAAGACTTTAAGACAGTCAGGATAATCTCGAATATCTGAGCCTCCGGACTTTTATCCACATGCAAAACCAGTTCAACATTTTATCCAACATTGAGAATGCACTGAAAGGCCTGCCATGGGCTATAAAAGGGAAGAAATGGCTGCATACCCTCTTCTGAGGCAAGTTGCTTCCAAGAATTTAATTTCAATGTTCGAGTATCAGCCTGAAACACATAATATACACATTTAATAATTGCACATTCAAATTTTTTTCTTGATGATTTTGGCATATCATTTCTAACCACCAAAATTTCAAAACATATATCTAATGAGTGTTTTTTTTTTTTTTCCTTTCAAAGTATAACTAATGAGTGTTACAAAAACTTACCACAACATTGTCAAAAGAGAAAATAAGACCATACGCTTCATCAGGTTTCATGGCATATCGTATACGTTGAAGAAAACCTTCTTGGAGTCTGTCGTTCAAAAAATCCTACTCGAAATAAGAATTAACACTAGTAAGTTCTAGCCTATGCTCTTAGAGAGCCAGAAAGTATAACGAGTGAATAAATTTGACAGAACATCATAAAAAACAATTTGGCTGATATACATATACTCCCATATCCTTACCACATCAACCTTGAGAGGCCCATCTGGTCTAAAAGTCTCAAAACCTTCTCCATATTCAGCTCCAATTGCCTGAAACGCCGAAAAAGAGAAGGAAAAACATTAAGCTAATCAAAATCACCTATCCTTTTCTTTTCTTTTTCTGGAGAACAAGAACAAAACCCAGAAACTCTGGTTCACCAATATTTTCCACACACACAAACAAAAAGAAGCAAACTTACAATTAAAAACCGAAACTTAAAGCTCTGCTTTCACAACGTACACAAATACCCAATAAATAAAGAAAACATTAGAAGGGGAGCAATCAGTACCTCTTGCATGAAAAGCTTGTTGGGTGTGACGGGAAACCCATTAACAGAGCCGTTTTCGTTGAACCCACAAGCACTCCTTACCAGGTTCAAACGCTTAGCCAGGTTCAAACGCTTCAGTGTCTGTGAATTAGAAGCAATCAACAGCCAAATTAAAACTCGAAAATTACAGAAGATAGAGGAAGGCATACCAAGAGTCGGAGCTTGGAAGGGAACGAGGAGTGTGGATGAAGAGATGGGGATCGCCCGAGAAGAAGCAAAGACGAGCTTCTGAAATTGCTGCAAGTACAGTCCATCAGAGATGAATACAGAGCCTCCAAGCCCTTAGAGAGAAGTTGCTTTACTTCGAATTTGTTTATTTTCTATTTCGTTTTTTATTTTATTTTTAATATATAATTATTTTCTCTTCTTCTTTTTTGGAGTAAAATTTTGTAAAAATCTTTTGTTGATGGGATGCTCGTTTGAGATTGCTATGAAGTCCACGTGACCGTACGTTTTACCTTTCTCAGTTCAAATCACGTGCTATCAGTATCAGAGAGAGAGGTCCATATCTGTTTTTGCTTCCTAATGTTTTTTTTTTCAGATAAGTGACCGCCTTCATCTTATTTTACAATAAATATTTCTTATTTATTTCGCACCAATATTTTACTTCAACATTTTTTTTTTTTTTTCTTCTCTTTTATCCTTGATTTTTCAAAGTTTTTCTCTGGCATGAATTATTTAACTGTGCCTCTGTCTTTGCAAAATTGCTAAAATGTTATGTGATGAAATTATGCCTTTGTCTTGATTTAAGAACCAATGGTCTTAGGTTCAAAATTTCAGAGGACAAGTGTGTGTGTGAGAACTCTCTTCTTAACTTTGACGACTAAAAAAAAAGGGAAAATTAGAAGTACTTGGAATGAAATTGTAGTAACTTATTGAAAATATTAGGATGTTTATAGAATTCCAACAATTTTCATGAGTCTTATATAAACCTCACAATACTATAGATGAAAGAGTTTTGGAAAAAAGAAATGAATTTTAAAGCATTTTCCAAAATATAAAAGAGAGTTGGATTTAATGCATGATGCCCTTTGGGTGACTGAGGTTAAACATTTACCATATTTCCAAGTAGGAGAAGAGTAGGAGGCCAATAACCAAAGAAGGCTTGGGAATGGAGTTAGTTGGATATTAGGTCAATCATACATAATTTAACCCCCTTTTTCCCTTATTTAATTATATTACACATGATTTGTAATTAGCCAACACATGAAACCAGTAGCAAATTAACATTAATACAATCATAGCCGATGGGTTTGACAGAAAGACTTGAAGCTCTTTTTTTTTCTGGAAGCGCTGGGTGAGACATTTTCCGAAGGATAATATAAACAAAATATCTACTTCTCAAGTATCTCAATCTCACATCAAAAACTGAAACTTTTTCAACCCTTTTTGTTTGAATCCACTACTACTACTACTATACAATAGCCAAAATGACTTGCCTTTGAGAAAACAGGTAATGGGAAAATAATCTGAGGATGTAGATTTTCCACCATTGCCAATTGGATGCTGGCATCAGCCCAAAATGATCAGCAAAAGAAAAAGAAACCTTAAGGCGATTTCTCAAACTTCAGAGTCTTCAAAAATCATACTCCATTTGCATGAGGGAAACTCATACCCTATTGGCCTGTATCATGAGGGGATGAAGTTTAGGGAATTAGCAAGACAATGTAGACTAAGGAAAGAGAAGAATGCAATTTTAGACACAACCGTACCGAGCGTAGGTCTGCCAGGATCCAGCTCTACCATAGTTGTCCCAAAGCTCATCAGTGCCATCAGAATTCTCATAGTCTCCATAAAACTGTGATTGAACCACATTATATAAACAAACACAAGTTCATGAGCAGACGGGTAGGAAACAATCGGATCCAGAACCAGATAGATACAAAACCAACCACTAAACCACAATGTATTCTGAGCCTCTTAAAGCAAACATACCTCACCAGCCTTCCCATTGTTCCCGGCCATCGCTGAATCTGCCTCATCATCTACCTACAACCGATGACCTTCTCATTAATTGAATTACTGGAGGAGACTAGGATTAGTTATGAGGTCATTAATCATTCTGGAGTATATGGGAAAAAGCGGACTAGGATTTATACACTATAGAGAGCAGACAGAGGATCTAGATGGAAAGTCACATTCACATAATACACTAGTAGAAAAGAGAAGAAAGCTTTTCTTTCTTATTGCTACCTTGATATCATTAGTTCAGAACAAAAGCTTAAGCATATGCATTTATGCATGCTATCAACAAAATACCTAACAGTATATTAACAGGTATAAACCATAATGGTCATCATGACCTACAATTGAAATTGGAAACGTTATGAGCACCAAAGGGCATCACAAATGGGCAATTACAGATCATAAAAACAATGGAATTGAAGAAAGAACAAGGAAATTTTATCGCCTTGGGATAGATGGAGAAACAGTTGGAAACTTTTTTTCCAACTTTAGCTTTACCTTTAGCTTATCATCTGCTTCTTCAAGCAAAGCTTTCTCATAAGCCTTGTCAACCTTTTCAGCTTCTGCAACATATGGTTGCCTCTCCTACCAAAGCCAAAAGTCCAAAAGAAATGTGATAAAAACTCATGGATTCGAAAATTTAACAACTGGGTAGGGCTTATAAAGATAATAGATTCACTCTTTACCTTCTCGGACATGTTCTTCCATGCCTCAAACCCTTCTCGGTTAATGGCAACCCAATTTCCAGCCTTGCTGGTCTTGGTAAACTCTTTCCTGATAAACCCACAGAATTAAATTCAACTGAGACTAAGAACAAGTAATAGAAGCAATAAAGTAAGTAACTTTATATCTAAAAACTTACATGAAGAAATGAAAAGGTGACATGACTATGAGTTGGTCATAAAAGCTCTGTTTCTGAACATCTAGGCATACGCCTTTGAACCTCTTCACCTTCGGATTGAGATCACACTCGTGCATGCCAGCCAACGCAATGGGCACCGAAGCCCCGCAGGTGTTGCTACAAACATATCAGAAGAAGCCCAAAATGTCATCCAAACTTAGAAGAGAATTAAATAAAACCCAAAAAAGAAAGGAAAAAAAAAAGTAGAGAAAGAACATAATGGATTATATGCCATACCACTTTTGAAAAGTGCCAAAACATAGAGAATATTGAGAGTAGAAAGTGGAAAGTGTAGAGAGAATGAGAGTTGTAGAATATTTTCTGATTTTCACTTATGCTTTCATTACTTACAATCAACACATATATATACAAATTCCTAAGACATTAGTCAAGCCCCCCAAGTTAGGCAACCAACCTAGTTAGGCAACCAAACTATTAGGCTACCAAACTATTAGGCAAAGTTAGGCTTCTATCTACTAACCTCATTAATGACTAAACAAACTAATTCATTAATGAGCTAGTAGACTAATTCAACATATGACAAATGCTAACACTCCCCCTCAAGTTGGTGCATAGATATCACCAATGCCCAACTTGCCAAGAGAGTTGTGGAAAGCTATAACAAGAGACTTCCTTCATTAATATGTCTGCATCGAGCTTCTTCTTAATAAAATGTCGATCCACTTCAACATGCCCCCTCACGTGGGACCACTACATGGTGGGCCACACGTGGAGCAAAGGCCACATTGAAGTTAATCATTTCGGTCTGTCGGTGGCAACACCAAATCCAAGTGCAGCCGGTTGGTCGGTAGATCACATAAACCATGCGAACAAGGCAAAAACAAAGCAAAGAACACAGAAACCCTGTGAACACGGTAAGAACACAGAAACCCTGTGAACACGGCAAAGGTAAGGTAAAGGACATAGAAACCCTGTGAACACGGCAAGGATAAGGTAAAGGACACAGAAACCCTGTGAACACAGGCAAGGACACAGAAACCCTGTGAACACGGCAATGACACAGAAACCCCTGTGAACACGGCAAGGACACAACCAAACCCTAAAATAGGGAAAGACACGTCAAGGTAAAACCAAACCCTAAAAAGAAAGGGTAAGGCAAGGTAAGGCAAATAAAGGCCAAGCAAAGGCAAGGTGGCACGACAAAGGCAAGGACAACCAAACCCTAAATAATAGGATAAGGCAAGGTAAAGCAAAGGCAAGGTCAATGGGCATGACCACATCGGAAACACATTGGTAAAGGCAAGAACACGGTAGAAGCAACAACAACACTGTCCTCAACAAGAGACAATAACACTGACAGCAGCAAGAGCAACATTGGTACCAGCAAGAGCAACATTGGTACCAAGCAAGAGCAATATAAGCCACTTGGCACCAGGCAAGACAAGGCAGGGGGGACAGCAACTTGGGGAGGAGCAACAGAGAGGCAACTTCTCTTCACTCCCCCTCTCCCCCTGAAGAGAAGGGGTCGATGGAGCCATATGATCAGTGGCACTGGCACCAAGTGAGAGAAATCTAAGACACTGGCACCAGCAAGAGCAATATAGTAGGCAGCAACAACAATACTAGCAGCATCACAAATACTTCCATTATTGCAGACACAACTTCTCTTCACTCCTCCTCTCCCCCTGAAGAGAAGGGGTTGTCAGAACCATAAAAGCAGTGGCACTTGAGAAAGAGAAGCTCACTGAAGCTCAGATGTAGAAGAATCAGTCATGGCAGATAGGTAATGAATTGCAGCGGAATAGATGAGCGCGTGTCACTCCCCCTCAAATCCGACGACGTATGAGAGTCGAGATTTGGAGAAAGCAACACCGGTAATGACAATAAAGTTACAGCACCCAAATAAAGTTGCATCTATCTCCCCCTCAAATCTAACACTGGTAGAGGGTCAAGATTTGGAAGAAGAAAAAATGAAATAATAGTAAAGAGACTCAAACATGCCAGTCTCGTGGCACAAACAAATGCAAGGAAAGGTGGAATGGAGATGGGCATCCGACAACTGGAGAAAAGGAATAAAAGATGGAAAAGAGTCAAAACATTAGGCACAAATGTGGTGTGCATGAGAACGAAGAGATGAGGAGAAAACACCCGTGGGTAACACAGAGAAAAAGTGAAAGGCAACAAGGGAGAAGAAATATACCAGACAAAAATGGGATGGAAATAGAGTGGAAGAAATAATTTAAGGAAATAAAGGGGAATAAAGTAAGAAGTATGTGATAGGTGGTGAGAAAAGAAACCATAAATAAGAAAACACAAGAGAGCTCGTTAGAGCTTGAGAGATGATGCAAACACCAGAGTGGCTGTGCAAAGGGAACATCGGCAGGAGAAAAAGCTCGGCAGGGGCAGAGAGACAAGGCCGAGTAGGAAAAGGCTCAGCGAGCAGTGACGAGGCTCGCGGAGGAAAGGAAATGGCTCGGTGAGCAATGACGAGGCTCACGGAGGAAAGAGATCATGGTGATCAAGAGACGTAGTGCCCCTAGGAAACAAATTAGGCCATCGTGGCCAAGGGACTTATTGCCCATACAGATAAAAGAGAGGAAATTTAATAGAAACAAGAGAATTTACAGCAACATGTAAAAACGCCAACGACTCTCAATTTGATAGGGGATCTTAAGGATTAGCCATTAGGCTCTTATACCATGCCAAAACATAGAGAATATTGAGAGTAGAAAGTGGAAAGTGTAGAGAGAATGAGAGTTGTAGAATATTTTCTGATTTTCACTTATGCTTTCATTACTTACAATCAACACATATATATACAAATTCCTAAGACATTAGTCAAGCCCCCCAAGTTAGGCAACCAACCTAGTTAGGCAACCAAACTATTAGGCTACCAAACTATTAGGCAAAGTTAGGCTTCTATCTACTAACCTCATTAATGACTAAACAAACTAATTCATTAATGAGCTAGTAGACTAATTCAACATATGACAAATGCTAACACTCCCCCTCAAGTTGGTGCATAGATATCACCAATGCCCAACTTGCCAAGAGAGTTGTGGAAAGCTATAACAAGAGACTTCCTTCATTAATATGTCTGCATTCGAGCTTCTTCTTAATAAAATGTCGATCCACTTCAACAAAAAGCACTTCCATCTGGAGCACGAGGGATTCCATGAACCCTCTTCCGGGTCCTTCTCAGATTCGCCATTGAAGCACCACTATGCTCTGCAACTCTGCAACTTTTTTTTTTTCAACTATTTTTTTCAGGGAAGATTAAATTTGCATTTATTTTATAGGACTTCCGTAAATTAGTGGAAGACGAGCAAACTGGCGCACTTCCAGTTTTCGATTTACAGCTCATCTAACTAAGATACGCTGCTGGTTAAGTGCGCATACACAATGTATTTTGTGGGCCAACCCAACTTGTAATTTTTCGCCACTATGCCAACGTGGTCTGGTCCGTACGGCAGAAGCCGTGCACGGTAGCTTAGTACAATTTGGGTTGCTAACTTGCACGCACACGTTTTGGGCGGGACGGGACGTTGCTGTAAAATTGAAAAGGGTACGCGAAAAGAAGAGTAAAAAGTGAAAAACCGAAAACCGCAATTTCCCGCGGTAACCCCGAATCCGCGCAAAAGTGGAAATGGCGGCATGGCGCACAACGATTTTTAATGAGAATAGTTAGTGACTAGTGAGAGCACAAAGCTTTTTAAAAAATTTAAGAACGAACACTATTTGGCTATATATATACTAGAGTGATTCATTAAAATATAACAAAATTCCGTGTCAAATTATAATTTATGTTTAAAATCCTCTTCATATGTAAGGAGTCAAATATGTTTTAAGAGATATGTTACGAATGTGTTGTTTACTTTATCTTCATACTCTAAAATAAATATACGCGTTATGCGGTACGAGGTAATCATACAAGTCAAATAGACGAAATAAACCCTCTATATTAATTTAGAATGGTAACATGGGTTTGAGCCAGGGAATGATAGAGGGCACACCTCCAATCCAATCTGATCATATCAGATCAGATGAAATGATTTGTGGGAAGCTATAGTAGCTATAACTACAAGCCTACTAGACATAAGTGAATGATTAAGTAGAAGCTAGAGATTGAAGATATAATAGCAATTCTCCATGTGAGCCTTCCCTTAAGTAGAAGATAAGAAATATAATTGCAGCTGCTCAAACCACAAACAGTACTCTGATCTTAGTAAAAATTTCATTCCAAATCCATCTCATAATGAAAGTAACAAATCCCAACCCTCACTGCATAGTACAGATTAATAAATCACCTATACAGACAGACAGACAGACATTAAAACCACACCTTCAATACACTAACATAAGCAGAAGAATAACTTAATAAACAAGGAAACTGAATTTGAAACTGTTGGTGCTCAAGGAGTTGCTGTTAATCAATCTAATGTGTCACATTGCGTTCAAAGTTTGCGTCTTTTTCTTACTTGGCTTCGACAGGGGAAGTGATATGTGGATGAACCCGAACTTCTTCCTCTGTGTCGAAAACGGCTTTTGATCATTTCCATCTTTCTCAACTTTTGCAGGAAATGTTAAATCCTCCCTCAGAGCATGAAGCATTTCGCTCAAAGCCACTCGGTGCATTTCGGGGTGGCCACGGTCCATTTCCTTTTTCTCCACAAAATCTTCAGGCAGAACTTGCTTCCTGCTAAGAACATCTCGCATTGAAACTGTTGACCTTAGATGAGGCTTTGGACCCTCATTTACTATGACTGACTTGTTAATCTCATTCATTGGAGAGTTCCGACTATAATCTGGTGACTGAAAATTGTTTAGGTTGGTCGTATTATAAGCAGCAGCCTGTTCCTTGTGATCACGCTCAGGTCCCCAGCTCTGGAGAGCCTCTTGAGCAGCGAGTTGCTTTCTATTCGCAATTTCCACTTTGTTTAGAGCCTCCTCCAAGAATTGTTTACTGTGTTTAACTTCTTCTGTTGCTTCTTTCAGCTTCCTTAGTATGGCCAGTTTAGAAGTATGAGCTTCATCAATTTGGCGCATGGCATCTACTAGCTTCTTCTTGAACCAGCCCTCGGCTTCTTGAGCTTTCAAGTTTAGAGGAGATTTTATTTGAGAACTAACACTCATTTTCTCAGGCTCTGGAAGGACATACCCTGATGAGCCCCCAGAGCTTGTTAGAGACTTGATTTCAGCAAGAGCAACAGCTTCTGCTGCCCTTGCTGCTTCTTCCATCTTTTTAGCTGCAACCCACCTCATTTCAGCAGTCTTCATAATGCTCTTGGCTTGTTCATTCCTTGACATTGCCCCTGATGCTTCGAAGTTCGCAGCTTCTGCCATTCTCTTAAATTGCATATGCTCCCTTGAAACACATGCTGAATTCTCAAAGTCAAAGCTAATTTTAGCATTGGTTTCTGCATCATCAGCCATCTTCTGTGTCTTCACTTTTATGCTCTTCATCTCCTCCTCCAGCGACGACACCCCTGCAAACTGCGAAGTCAGCTTCTCGCGGGTCTTTTCAAGCAAGTTCTTCTCGTTCTGCATTTTCTTATTCAAAGTTTCAACAGAAGATTGAATCACCCCAAGATCATTGATGGTTTTACCAAGGTTCAGTTTTGCTTGTTTCAACTCCGTCAAGATCAGATCAGGAGAAGTGTGGTAGGGACTTGAATTCCCCATCATGTGCTCATGGTTGCTGGCAACATTTCTATAATTCTCCTTGTTCATTTCCTTGATAGCAGGGGATGATGAAAAGTGTTCTTCTGAATGAAAATCCGGTGGCGAGACTACCGTCAAGCATTTCAAGGCTTCTTCCTGAAGCTGCCGCTTTAGCTCTTCGACAATCCTCTTAGTTGTTGCCAGTTCTTCTAGCACGTCAAGTGTCTCTAGCTCTTTCACAATCAGATCCTTCTCCAACTCTGCTGCCTGCTCCTCGACCTTCTTCAAGTCAAACTCTTCAACCCCATTCTGCTTAATAATTCAAGAACTAAACATAAACTATCTAGTAGCAGAAATATCACAATTAAATTCGACATAAAGAAATGTTTTCACAATATATACATCTCATGGTCTATCCATAATAACCTGTTCCACAAGTTGCAAAAATGCATATATATTGAGTTCGAACCCCCTCCCCCGTACATTTACGTGACATTACAATAGCTTAGAATATCAAATTTGTTGCATAAAATTTACAGGTAACTAGTATGCATATTTCCCCAGCCAAATTTCTATGTGACCAAATATTAAACTAGCTTTTGAATTTTTACTCACAACGAAACAAAATTGGTCAAAGAGTCAGAGTTTAACTTTAACCCCACATAACAAGGTAGTACTAGTATTTGAATTTCACAATACTTACATAGTTTTCTCCGAGTTTGTAGAATGGTATCCAAGACCCGCGGCCACCAAAACGGGTCACAGCCTCTTCGACCGACCCGAAAGGCGGGGAAGTATCAATCTCCGCCCTCAAGCCCACCCTCCTTATCCCCGGCGGACTCGGGGACATAGAAGCTCCGTGCCCATGCCCCGAACCCGTGCTAAAGCGGAAGTCCGACCCGGTCTCGGACCTCATTTCCTTGATGCCAGGTGTCCCCGGAACCGGTTCGACGGCCATTAAGCAAGAATCTTTCACGGCTAAAAGACGAAGAAGAAGAAGCCTCTGAAATGGAAGTTTGGGACAAACCCATCATGGAAAAAACAAACATCCTTCGTCTGGTTTTATGTGGTACCGACTATCGAGGATGATGGGAGTGTGATGATGATGATGCTGCTGGTGGGGGACCGAGTCGTGACTCAGTCGGTACAGCCGGGTCCACTCGGCGAGCAAAGGGTGCAGTGGAAAGAAAAGCGCTTTTTGGTTTTGGTTTTCAGTGCGGGTGGAGGACCTGAAGAGATGGGGGTTCTCTCGTTCATGACGTGGCGGAGCGGGAATGGGGAGAGGGAAAGTCAGGTGATTGTCTTTTGACTTTTTATGTGTTTCAGCCAATGAGGGCTCGGTGCTACAGTTGATCTGTGGGTGCGAGGTAGGGGATCTGTTGGTTGACTAGTCTCTTCTGTGCTTTGATTTGATTCTGAGCGTGAATTGCGGTCTTTGGGAAAGTCATTGAGTCCCAGTTGCGGTTATGATTGACTTTCTAAAGGCCATGTTTGGTTGGTAAACTTTATGTTATTTTGATTTTCACTTTTTCTTTTATTTCTGCAGATTAGATCAAAGTTTTTTATTTTTTGTTCTTTATTTTTCCTTTTGTGGTAAAGTAAAAGTGATTAAAGTGAACAAAAATCACTTATACACGCCTTCACTTTATTTTTCTTTCCAAATTTAAAGAAGGATACAGCACATGGCACATTATCATAACAATCATGTCTTGCAATATTTTGTGAAAAAATAAAGAAGAAAAAAATGTAAATAATTTTATGCAGGGTAAACCCTCAGAAGAAGTTGTTTGAACTTAAGCCCGTGTTATTAGAAATAAGGGCCTCTTCAAATCACAAGCCCATGTTATTAGGTTGGACAGCTGCAAATTAAATCAATAGAGCATCTCCAAAGCTCTCTCTCAACAAAGAGGAGTTTCTTTTCTTAGCTGAAATTGTAAAGATGTGTACTGAAAAAATGATCCAACTTCCAAGGGGCCAAGCAATATTTGGAACCAAGATGCTTGATGTTGGAGATTCTAAGTAAGAATAGAGAAAACGACTCGTAATGACTAGCT
Organism: Prunus fruticosa; assembly: GCA_018703695.1. Classification (NCBI taxonomy): domain Eukaryota; kingdom Viridiplantae; phylum Streptophyta; class Magnoliopsida; order Rosales; family Rosaceae; genus Prunus; species Prunus fruticosa. Next base: position 53,991,685 of record CM031918.1, on the reverse strand, counting down.
ATTAAATATTGTAACATTACAGTTACACGCTTCAAACGCTGGATCACGGGTGAATTAAAAAGTTAAACGAAAAAAAAGCGACTGGCTAAGTAAGTAGCTTCGTAATAAATTTAGTGAGCATTTAGCTAAATAAAAATGAGGAATTCCCAATCCATTTGCCCTTAGAAGACCAAAAGAAGTGATAAACATTTACGTACGTCAACAACCGCACAATATCATCAAACACATGCAAACGTCTAATATCATCATAACACCACTCTAGATGGCACATCAACTAATATTGCTTCTATTAATTATGATTCTATCTCTTGGCCACCTATTTTGGGTCCTGCGGGCCTACGCCTCCTTTTCTATTTATTTGCACTACCAAAAAAAGATTCGGTATTGGTGTCCAGAAAAGGGCGTCAACAGTGTCAACACAAATCCTTGACAAGACGGAATATACATATATATTTTCTTTTCACATGCATGGCTTGTTTTGAACTATTTATGAACTATCGTTTATTTGAGAGTGCGTTTGGAAGGAGCAGAAGCATTTTTTAGCGACCAAAAGTAGGTCTGATTGTATCTAGCGTAACAACTTAAAAGTGCTTATGGATGAAAAAAAAAATGCTTTCTGAAAAAATGCAATTAGGTGCTTCTTTCTAAGTGTTTTTCCAATAAGCATTTGGATTTTAAATAAAATTTTCGACGTTCTACTGATAAAAGCGCATATGAGCATAAGTGCTTCTTAGAAAAGCAATCTCAAACGAACAAACGCTTTCTAATAATCAAAAGCACTTTTGACATTGATCGGCATAAAAACATAAATATGAGTAAGTTAAGAATGTAATATGAATAAAAAGAAAATTATAAGTCAAGCGGTTAAGATTAATTACCCCTCTTATATCAACAGCAAAAAGTTACAATATGTATATGGTTCCAGTAGGAGCATAACATAGCCAACAAAGCACAAACCATGCACGGAGAATAAAGCAGTGAGATGTGAGTTGTATGTTGTAAGCTCCCGTTGATTGCGCATTGCAACATGGGTTGCTTGCCTTGAATTGAATATTTATTGTTGAGTTCACACAACAACTGATCATAAACAAAACGTTAAATCCTATTACGTACACATAATAAACCTGTTAATAACTAAAATTGTTTAACTGCCCAAGAACAAACTGCCGATGATGATTTCAATTCAAGCATGCGACCAGACCAGGTCACACAACCCCTCCCTCCCTCCCCTAGGGAAGAGAGAGAGAGAGCAGAGCATATCTTCATTATTTCTTGTTTTTTAGTGGCAAAGGATGGAGACTGGATTTAAAGCCGTGGGTCATAAGCTCTTAAATTAGGGCACACAAACTGGTGGGGGTTGTTGAACATTATAAACTGATTATATACCCCTTACAAAGGTAAGCTAGCTCAATTTTGTTCGTACAAATTTTGATGAATGTTGGGGACCATGGTCACATGCAGAAAGAAAACATCAATTGTCGATAAAACTTGCAATAATATCACATAAACTCTCTGCTGATTTTCACAAAATTAATAGCTATAAATGAAAATTAAGAACCAATATAACAATTGAATACTAAAACTGATGCAATATTATATTTTAGATTCAAACAATTAATACCAAAATTGACGCAATTGAATACTAATTATATAAAAGAAGATTGATGGCAACCAAAATGAATAAAATCAAATATATACTTGTTTTGAAATTTCAATTAAAACAAATTAGACCAAAGATTTTGAAACACTTCAACGTTTCGGTTTTTGAACACTTCAACCGTTGATCAACATTGGATGTTTCAACGTAAGTAATAATTAAGTAATTGGTAATGAAACAATACAAACTATTTAAAACAAACAATAACTTAGAAAAAACGTATTAAGATTCTGAAATTTATTTTAAAAACAATTGTTCTGTAGAAAACTGACACACCAAATATCTAGCTTTAAATTGATTTTGTAATTAATTTGCTGGTTGCCTTTGAGCAATTAAAGATTTAAATCTCTTCCAAAACATTGAGCTATAATAATAATACCACATAAATTAGTCTGTAGGTTTTTTTATTTTCAAACACTAGCAGTAATTGCCCAAACGTTAGCAACAAATTATAAAAATATACATGTACCAACAATATTTAAAGTAATTGAAATTGTATAGACAACATGAAAGCTTTAAACTGCATGCATCTACCCAAAACAAATCGTAATTTTCATTTTGAAAATCCAATACAAATTGCAAGACTCCAAGATACAACCCCTTGTAGCCTCTACCCAAAACAAATCGTCAAAGACGCTATACTAATACCTTTGTAGCCTCCCTACGTGCATGTCCTCGACGGTCTACAAGACTCCAAGATACGACCCCTTGTACACAAACTCAAGATTCACTATGAGCACGTTTATAGACGGATATAGGTATCCAAGTCACAGAACCATTACCCAAAATAATAATATAAGTAGAGAAAGTATAAAAAGTAGAAGATGAGAGAATTAGATTGTGGTATGTGATATTTTGATGGTATTGTGATTGTTTAAATGTGAAGGAGGAGCGGTTTTTTATAGGCATCCAATAACATGTAGCATTCACCACATTAAACTGAAAAATTAAGACATTCAATATAAAAATAAAACCTGAAAATTAAATATTTATAACCCCACAATATATAAAATAAAATAACCAAATTAAATAAATAAATTAAAACAGTTAAAATTTTAAAACCTTTTTAAAATTCCAACAGAAAATCCCTACCTGTCCGTAGAACAACTAATCAGGGACATATGGATCCCGACCAGAACTCATTTATGACCAGGTGGCGGATTCAGGATTCAAAAGTCAGGTAGGCGAAATTTACCTTAAAAACCCGACGGTACGAATGAATTTCATTTATAAAGATAAAAAGATACACTTAGTCAGGAGGGACGTAATGAGCCTTACTCTCAAATATGCATCTCTATACATAAATAAAAGCTTTTTTTAAAAAACTAAAACAACAACAAATAAATAAAATGCAACATAAAACTAAACTATTTAAATCTAAAACTTTACCCTACGAGGTTTAGAAATCTTAAATTTCTCAATTATCTCTGCATTATTCAACACAAGAGTGTGGGCTGGTTATAATTATTTCCTTTTTATTTTTAAGTTTGAGTGGGCTATAACACATGTGGATAGTTTTACATGGGTTGGTTAGGCAAAGGTTTACACTATCACATGTGATGGCTAGAAATAACCTTGTTTATATATAGGTTTTTTTTCAAGTGAAAAAATTTGGGGTAGGCAGCTGCCTACCCTGCCCTGGCTGTAGAACCGCCACTGTTTATGACACAGTGATCATCCCTAACCAAATCCCACACTTCTCAACTGTTTTTGTTATGGCGATTTATTCATGGCCCTGCTCAATCCATGTCACGTCTATCAAACAGCCTCATATATTGTATATTCTTCCAAAATTTATTTATTATCAAAGGTACGTAGCACCTAAATAATTCATTTCCTTTCTTCTTCTTTTTTTTTTTAAAATTTAAACCCAACTCCTTTTCCAAACCTTGCAGCTAAATAATAATTTGCGCAAATATATCTCACAAATTTTAAACTCCAATAAATTGATGTCGTATTGAGACAAAATTCCCGAAGCCAGCATTTATTGTTTCTGAACATTTTGTATATATATATATATATTTTATGAGCCTACAAATGCGTGGAGCCCTAAACCCCACATTCAACTGCAAACCAGTCTAGAAGATATTCTATTTAATTCAAGTAAGCAAATATCAGCTACCCTTCTTCATCTTCGGATCTTGAATTTTCGTCAGATCTGCTTTCTGCTAGCCAAGTGAGAGAGAGAGAGAGAGAGAGAGCTCAGCTAGCCAAGAGGGCAGACTCTGGCAAAGACCCAAAAAACAGAATATTAATCCAAAATGGTGGTTGACAACAGGTACTTGTCCTCGAAGCTTGTCTCCAAGGAAGAAGCCTCCATGGCCAACGCTTCTTGCAGAGTCTACTACGGAGAAGCAGCAGGTGCAATTCCATTCATGTGGGAGTCTCAGCCAGGTACACCCAAGCACCCTTCTTCACAGTCTTCTCTTCCTCCTCTCACACCCCCACCTTCCTATTCCACCACCCAACCAAACTCTAAACGCACCCACAAAATCACCTCCAAATCAAAGTTTCTGGACACCATTTTTCCCAGGCTGAGGTCTTCGAGGAAAATGCTCAAGCCACCCAATTCCATGCCACCACCATCACTGTCCTCCGCATCCTCATCATCCTCGTCATGGTCATCATCATCTTCAAACTACTCATCATCCTCAGCATCAAGTTTGAGAAACAAAGGGGCCCGCAAATTTTATCACAAATATGAGGAAGATTATGATGAGCATGATCATCATGAATCAAAATGTGGATCACCTACCTCAGCTTTATGCTTTGGTGGGAAACGCAGAAGTGCAAATATGAATGGGATCCGAGGCTGCTATTCAATGAAGAACATAAGATTTTGGTTCTTGTCCATTGTTAACTATGAATCTGGCCGAGTTATTTATAATAATGCTTAGAATTAATTTTCTGTGTGTGGTCGTGCTAATTAAATCTTTATTTTTCTTTTTTCTTTTGGGTTTAAGAATTAATCTTAATTCTAGTTGTGTAAGTGGGCATGTAGAGTGATGTTTATCCATTGATGTCGTCGTATCTTATGATGAAATATATATAATGCATGAAATTTAGTTTTTTATATTTTTGTACCGTCATAGCAATTTCAGTTTGTTGGAGTTATAAATCTCAATTGTCTATGAAGAGTTGTAGACGACGTAACTTTGCACTTACTTCCACTTTTAGCAGCGCCTGTTTAAGTAGATAGTAGATACATGCAGGTGCAGTCGTTGCTGCCTTGCCTTTAATGCAACAGGATGCATACACGTGAGAATGAAGGAGAGCTACAATTAATGTTCAAAAAAGAAGCTATACCTAACAATGGCATCTTGTCCAAAATAAATAAATAAATAAATTGTGGCATCTTAGTACGAGAGGTTTAAGTTTGAATCTCTTATTCTTTTTTATAAAAGAAATCTTAATGTTCGAAGATATTTTAAGTTTGAATCTCCAATCTCGATTGATGAATCACAGCTGCTGCGTATGTATTCCGTTTTATAGTTTTCACCCCATCCTCTTTTAGTAATACTTAAATTTAACTTTCTATATCATTAAAGAAAGAGAGCTAAGGTTAAGGTTTATGTGTATTTTTCGAACCTTGGGAGTGTTGTGAGTAATATGTTTTTCTTTTCTTTTCCTGAAAGAAAACATCTCTACACGTTACACACACATTTGGTTTCGGCCCTAGTTCAATACGGAAATTACACTAAAGCCCAACTCCGGCGGGCCATTTTTCTAATTGAGGGAGAGCTTCACCAGTTTTGGGCTTTGTATACTGGGCTTAAATTGAAAGCTTTGACCACTGTCCTTTTTGGTCAATTTCTTTTGGTAGGATATATAATTAAGAATGCACGATGTATAATGTTTTTCTTTTGATAATGTGTGACTATAATTTAGAGGGAAGGGTATTCGAATATCTTAATCAACTGGTATGTACATATTATTCTGTTTTATTTTTATTTTTATTTTTAATACAAGAGTGGTCGTTTAAACTAAAAAGGGAAGGGAGATTTCTCACACACATACACTATCAAAGAATGTCATGGAAGTTCAAACTTGAGATAATTGGTTTGCAAATCAAGACCCTTACTCTTATACATTTTGTACTACTTTAACTGTTATTATCGTAAGATCGTGCAAGAGTTTTTCAAACAAACCAATTTTCCAAGTAAAATAAAAACAAGTAGATTAGATATAAGTAGGGAATAAGGATTCAAAGGAGCTGGAGGCGTACAAGTCACAGGTTTTTTTCTTTTTGGCCAGTGGGAGAAGTCTCAGGTTGTAATAAACTTGATAGCTACATTTACAACCAAAGTTCATGCACACAACTTATAATAGGTTGACCTTCCATATATAATTTAGAGATTTGGAACGAATGTTTGTTCGGTATAAAGAGTTGAAAATGAAAATGCAAATGTGTGGTAGCCATAGGTTTTTAGATCAAACACACCATGGCATTTATGGTCCATGAAAGCAGCTGGTTGACATATATAAATCTATGGTAACTTGGTAAAGGTACCTTATAAAGCTATTGGGTGTTCAAACTGGAGGAAGTGGGTAATTAAGTTCTGGGTTTTGGTGCAGAGAGATAAGAGTGAAAGAGTGAAAGAGTGAGAAAGTAGGTTGGGGATGAGAGAACATCGGGGCGACTTGTCAGCCATAAAATACGGGTCAAACAAGAGTAAGATGGTGCCATATTCCTTACAATCTAAGCAATATATATATATATATATATATATATGTATATAAATGTACATATATTTATAAATAACATATAAAATAATTAGGGATTTAATCCCCCTATTAATTCCTTTGTCTTCAAATTTATTCTTCTCTTCCTTTCCCTCCCTTTCACCACCCACTTTTGACATAACCCTCCTCAAAATCACAACTCAGAATTACGCCTTAATTGGCTTAGTAAATAGGTCATTTGGAAACTTAGCTTATGTGTTTGATTTGAAGTAGATTGCACCACCGTTGTAGTTGCATGCAGTTTTCGTATAATTAGGGATATATCAGATAGTCAGTCGATCGAGGACCTAATTAATTTATATAGTGTCAAGTATGCGTGTGCCATGTTGTTATGGCACGCACCTCGAAATTAAGGCATTGGGTTTCTTCTTAAGTTAATCATTAATTAATTAAATTTTCAGCCATCTGATTAACAAAAAAAGTACATTAAATCATTGAAGCTGTTGACAGCACTGGTTAAAATTATGGACAATGCAGGATTTGGATGGTTGAAATAAACAGCTAGCTAGGTTAGATGAATCGCAATCTTTCCATATATATATGAAAATGTAGGTAAGCTGTCCAGAAAATATGTATCTGTCTCTGTAAATATCCGTCGGCACAATAACTTATCCCTTGAAGGGTGCCTAGTCTTTTTCTATGGACATCATCACTGAACTGATGTGTTGAGTAATTTTACAGAGCAGTGAGCTGCTTGTTGAAGTGGGAGGTGTACACTTCTGCTAACAGTTGCCAAACCAAACGCCGATGACTTGTTGCCATGCCCATGATATATACAACCCATCTTTAGGAATTATTAGCGGAGTTTGAGATGATGACTGAAAAAAAGAACAATTAATCACAAGCAACTTTGTTTGTCCCATCAATCAAGATTGGATTGTCTCATTTTCTTTTGTTGTTGTTGTGTGTGCGTGTGTGTGCGTTTTCTTTTTGCTTGCAAGTATGGCTGACTAAATTAGACAAGGAATATAATATAATTAACTTTTATTTGAATGAGAATATAGATGACCGGCCAGCTAGTTTCATCATTGTTAGTTTGAATTTGCTATAATCCATATGCGTACAACAGTGGTAAAAGAGGGAAAATATTCATCCATGTTTGACAAATTATACTTCTGACTAAAATCATATGGGTCTCAAATTGGTCTTAGCCCTTCAAGCACAAATTGCGTTTTTCATACGGTGATGATGCTGATATAAAATTTCGTTTTCGGAGCTGGATCCCAGATACGAGCAAGGTGGGTTCTTAGATTTGACAAGAAACTAACATGCTTATTACAACTTAATTATATATGATCACTTTTTCATTTATTTTTTCAACAATGACTAATGCTTACTTCTAGTGTGTCATATTTATTCTTCGTTGTTTTATTCATAAAAAGAGGGTGAGAGTCAAATGCTTATTGTAGTTGTGAAATACTCTATTACTAAGCAACTAACCACCTACAAAAAAATTTATCTTAGCATTCTTCTTATTAGTTTATCTTAGATTATTAGGAAAAGTACATTGGTATAATGATCTGTATTCAAATTTCAAAGAGAAAAAAAAAAGGAGAGGAAAAAGAAAGTTAGGTCTGTCCTGAGAATTAATGAAGCAAGAGCCACATGCAGTCTATGAAATCAAATGGTTGATTCAAAAAGTCAAAACACATTTAAGGGCTCACACGTGAGCAAGCAGTCAGAGAGCTGGCATTTATATGTTCTCTCTCTCTCTCCCGCTCCCTATCTCTCTTCTCTCTCCATTGATGCATTTTTTTTTTATCTCAGACTCATCAGATGAGAGTGCTCTGCTGTTTGATCTCTGAAGAACCGTAATTCCTGAAATCCTCGTACATCAACCAAAGAGATCGATCCAATCCAACCAAACCCATCATTTCATCACCAACATACAAACAAAAGCATCATCACCAGCTTCTCTGCTTCCCCTCTTACAATTTCAGTCTCAGTAGTTGTACTCTGTAACACTCCAACCCCTTTTGTCTCTTAATTTCTTTTATAAACAATATCACCAGTGGACCACTTTTCTAGTGTACCTTGCCTTTGAAGTACCCTCATTATTAATTTGTATTTCTACCCCCTTATTTTACTTCCTTCCTTTCCTTCAAACCCTTTCTCTCTTTCTCCTTTGGCAGCACCCTATCCTCTCCCCAGAGAGCATGCCTGAATGTCCAGAGAAAGGTAACCTCTCTCTGTCTCTCTCTCTCGCTCTCTCTTTTGTTTTTGTTCTCTCTCCTAAAATTGCATAATCAATAGGAACCTTAATTAATTAAATTTACTTTTCAATCTAATTAATTACCACCTTTTTTATGTCTTATTTATAAGTGTGCCATGGCAATTTTGCTTATGCATTTTCTCTGCTTCTCTACTTAATTGTAGGGAGATATCTGATGAGATAGGCAAGAAGATTAAGAGAGAAACTGATGCTTCTTCTCATCATCGAATGGGAAGAAGACACATGTTGGGCCCTCCAGGAACCCTAAACACCATCACCCCTTGTGCTGCCTGTAAGCTCCTCAGACGAAGGTGTGCTCAGGAATGCCCCTTTTCTCCTTACTTCTCTCCCCACGAACCCCAAAAGTTCGCCTCCGTCCACAAGGTCTTTGGTGCCAGCAACGTCTCCAAGATGCTCATGGTAAGTAACTTATCATAAACCTTAATTGTTCAAATCGTCATTATGCATTGATCATTTACATTCAATTTTGGGGAAAGAGTCTTTGGTACGTACCAATACAAACACTGCAGTGTAGGTACTTTGCTGCTGTTCAAGTTTATTTGTTCTTAATTACATTAATTATTTCTGATTTTTGCTTGTTTGCGTGTGTGTTTGATGTAATTAATAAATTCAGGAGGTGCCGGAGAGTCAACGAGCAGATGCTGCAAATAGTCTTGTTTATGAAGCAAATGTGAGGCTAAGAGATCCAGTTTATGGATGCATGGGTGCGATTTCAGCTTTGCAACAACAGGTTCAATCTTTACAAGCTGAGCTCAATGCAGTTAGGGGTGAGATACTTAAATACAAATATAGGGAAGCGAATCTCCTTCCTTCTAATTCTCATCATATGGATTTGTTCTCTACTTCGGGGGCTGTTTCCATTGCTTCCCTGCCGCAGACCCCACAGCCGCCTCCCCCGCCACCTCCGCCTCCACCTCTACCTCCTACCTCCTCCTCTTCTTCTATGTACACTAATCAACCAAGCACTGCGGACTATAGCACCCTTTCAAGTGAAAATGTTTCCTTCTTTGGTTAAAATGTTAATTATTATTAGACTCATGAAATCAAGAGATCGATCCCATTTAATTTTCTTATTATGATGATAATTCTTCAAGTGGAATAAAATGATGATAAAGAGAGAATTATATAATTTATATTATATATTGGCTGCTTGGGGTTTTTTTAGTTTCTTAGTTACTGTCTTAATCCAATTTAGGTTCCTATTTTGTCTCTAGATATTGTTGGTTGTTATGTTCCTTTCTTCATGCCACATATTAACTTTAATTTCCACCACTTTTCTTCTACTTCCTCCTATTATATAGTTATTGAACGGCCACTATAGCCACCAAAACTAAACATATGTTATCATTTCTTCTTCCGCCACTTCTGAATTGAACAAAAGAACAAATTTTTACTGAAACCCTAATACCAGCTTACGTTAGGTTAAAAAAAAAAATACAAATATCTGCGGCTGAGATAGCTCTGTGGTGGTGATGTTAGGTTTGGTTGGGATTGGGCTTAATCATGGTGTCATTTTCGCGTGCTATGATCTAGTTTGTCATTTTCGCATATTGTTAGCCTCTGCCAATATAGGATCATGTATTATTCTTAATTTGGAGAAATTAATATATTGAAGTTGGGGGAGGAGACAAAGGCTTGTGATCTTCATCAGCATTTGGGTTACAAACTTCTACGAATTTAGTATTTGTGTTCTACGGAGGCCTGTACTTATGTTGTATTAATGTGGGATAACCCTTGTAATGATATCGATTATTCTACTTTATCTCTAATCTGTGAACAATAAATACTTTGCAGAGTGATTCTGGATAAATTAAGGTTACTTCCTTAGTAGGTCTAATATTTTAAGGGACAAGTTGGTAACCCTGACCCAGCATATGATATAACAATCTAAATAATATTATTAGATAACTAAGTTTATTAATTTTAGAATATAAGCAACCAACTCAAAACGAATTGGTAATGAGTGGAGAGGTCCAAGTTGGTTTAGGCAAGTCTTGTATTTCCGACATGGGATTATACTCTCAACAAAAACAGTGGCTATAGGTAGCTAGAAAATAATTCAATGGTTCTTCGTTATACATAAATTACGTCCTATATGTTAAGTTAGTAGATTTAGTCGAATTCGGCTTGTCTATTGTTACAAAGTTTTGGGGATAACTTGATTGTGTGAAATGGTAAGAAATTGGGAAGGGATCTACAAGTGTTGGGTGTTAGGTTATGTAAAGGGCAGTTTTGTAAAATGAAATAATGATCTGTACGTATAATCAGACAATGCACATACATATATGTGTTGCTATTTAGTGAAGTTACAGCATAATTTGTGAAGTAGATGTATCTGTATTTGTTGGATGGTCAATGGTCCTGCCAGCTGCTAGATTAGTTTCTCAAAGCAGTTTGGTTTCCTTGGCGTGTGGATTTCAACCCAAGTGGAAGTCAGGAAAGAAGGAACCTCATGAATTACATAACCAAGAAAACCAAATGGAGAATTTCAATCCTTGTTTACTACCTCTCAATTATATATATATATATATATATAGAACTCTACTGAATTTCGTCAGCCTCATTCAAGTCTCTAGAACCAAGATGTGATGGAATTTGGTCTTATGTCATGGGTTGCTTAAGATAGTGGCATCTTATCTTGTCTTCATACAACCCCCTTTGATTTCTATATTGAAAATTGTTCAAAGAAATGCGATCATCTACATGCCCTTCTTTATACAGCAAGATGGTGTGTGTATACAGCTTTGAAACCAAAGGGAGATTAATTAATAATTTGATATGGAACTAAAGCTCCAATGGATCAGAAGGTTAGCACATATATATACAGCTGAGGAAGGAAAGTTTAATTAGGGTTGTTTAAGTTTATTTTTGTTTTGAGTCTCTTGAATCTATCAATATGCATGTGAGTATAGAGGTTTCCCAAGGTCTAGTATGTATGTACTGATGAATATGCATGCATATATATGCTTGCCTTAGATCTCACTCGACTCCCTTTTAAACATTTTGAGGCATCATTAACTGATAATTGATCGATATGCTTGATTAATTGCGTACATTCTAACATAAGCCTCCTTTTGGTTAATTTTTAAAATAACTAATTAAACGGAATTTTGCTACCTAATTTCTTCCCCTAAAGGAAATAGGCAAATGAGGAAAATATTGGTGTTCAAGACAATCGATATTCTTGCATAGCGGATCGATATTGCAGGTTTGAGTATATGTGCGGTTATAGTTGTTGAATCGGGGATTTTAGTCATCTTTGGGTTGTGCTTGAATATTCTCTTCAGATTAATTCAACATGTTGTTGTATTTGGTCATGAGATTAGATTTATTCATATTCATCACATCATTGCTTGTACTTGTGTTTGTTTATCAATAAAAAACCTATCGCTTAAATTTTTTTTGGGGGATCTCCTTATTTGATATTGATTAGCAGCCTTGAGATTCAAGTACGAATGAGAAAGAAAACCTAGATATGCTGCGTTTGATGAGATATTTATAAGGGTCGGTGCAATTTTATTATCCATGCAGTGCTTATCACCGGACCAGATAATGCCTCTCAATTTTCCTACTTAATTTGAAGGTGTTGACCTAGGCCACCCTGATTAATTATACCTTTTAATCTTAATACAAATCTAGGTAGAGCTAGCTCTCCTAATGAAGATAAATTCACCTTTTTTGAACTTGCAAGTGGTTTGATTTAGACGAGCAAGCTCAGTTAGACACCATCTTTGAAGTCACTAATCGGGTCTTAAAGTCAGAGTTAATTGACCTTACGAAGAATTAGAAGATGATTATGGCTTAGTTAACAAATATAAACAAGTTCCTGATGAAAACATAAATTCAGAAATCATATATATTTGACCAATGTTTCTCTCTCTAGCACATGTAGATGCTCTCAAATCTCGAGGATGAAACTAAACCAAATGCTAGCTAGCTGTAGCCATGCAGGAATATTTCGTACAAATGTTTAAATTATAGTGATAGGAAGAAAGAAAGATCACAAACTTAAGAACCCTAGTGGTAAATTAATTAGGCCCCGGAATAGACAACTTGTACACTGAATTTTAAACAAGAGGGCACACATGACGACTCTGGGAAGTTGCGGAATATATATGATTTTTCTGACTGCCATGGCATTTATGTGGGTTGACAACTTTAGCTTATATAATCCTAAGGATGTCAACAATGAGATTAGATTAATAACATAATAGCTTTCATGTGATGCAGAACTAAATTCTTACCGAGATTGTTTAACCTTTTTTTTATTGTTTTTGAATTGTTTAATTTAAGGGAGGGTGACTCGAACTCTTAGTACAATAGAGTGGACAACATTGCTCTAACTAACTGATCTAACCCACCATATATGTGTAATTGTTTAACCAAAATTGAAAGATATTGTCACATTAAAGTTTTCTCAATTGGGCATTATGTTTTTCTTTTACACAAGAGAGAACATGAGATCGAATTCAGAAAATTATTAAGGGCCCGTGTTGTGGCATGTGGCGCAGAAGTGTCTTTTAAAATTTATAAACTCGCAAGCGCACGAATCGAATATAGCATAAGCGTGTAAGAGCGAGATCGTACCCAAGGGATTGCGTGAAAAGATAGAAAACCAATTTCACCCAAGTTAATTTCATTGCCAACCTAGTTGATTCAAATGGTGATTTGTTTGTTCAAAAAGAAAATAAAAGAAAATAAAGCATAAAACAAATATAGAAATGACAATAAACTGAAATTAAGATTTACATTTATGAGAAAAATAACCAAGGTATTAGAATCCACACCATCATTCCATAATATCCTAATTATTTATCTTTCAATTCTCATGGAGTAGCAATCTAGAAATCAATCTACTGCTTTCTCAAGATTTATCAATTAAGCTTGTAATTTAAATCATAAGTAAATTTTCCTTCCCTTCATAAGTACAAATTCTAAGCATAATATGTAAACAAAATTATTTAACTACAAAGGATCAAAGTTTCCTAAGCATCCTATGTGAAAAAGTTTATTTGAATAACAAAATATCAAAGAAATTTGTAAATTAGAAATATAAACCAAGGATGAATTAATGGATTAATCCAAACTCTTAACTACCACAAATACATGTTATATGTCACAATACATGATAGAAATGGTGAAAAGAAGATTAATCTATCAATCATGAAGTGAAAATTATAATCATTGAACACCACAATATTTGAGAATTGAAAATAAAAACTAGAACTCTATTTAATAATGGAGTTTCATCCAACCTTAGTTAGGTAATTTAAATAGACATAATTAATATTTAAAACAAAACAAAGAAACTAAAATACATAATTTACATGAGAACTAGGAAAGGAAGAACAAGTTTAAAAGAGTTATTAGCTCTTGGTTCTTTCCTTTCCATCATTGTTCTCTCTCTTCCTCACTCTTTCTCTCTTTGCCTTGCCGTGTGTTTCTCCTGAATTTCTCTACTTTGTCTTTGAGTTGCTGCCTATTTATAGAAGCATGAAGTCCCTTTCATTCCAGCTGCAAATGCAAGCTGTCTTCTATGACCTGTCTTGGTGTGTGGCAGCCTGTGGATTGAGTATTTATCCAATTGCTCCAATTTTTAGATATGTTTTAGTCGACATCTTATTGAACAAGTGTCATGAAGGATATTTATTCATTTGAGCATGGGAGGATTCGTTTTTCAGGCCTGCAAATGGACTGTACAGCATGAGCTGTAAAAGGCAAAGTCATCAAATCCAAATTGAGTTCTTCTTCTCTTTGTTTCTTCAATGATGGAATGGCAACTTGCATGCATGTTGATTGCTTCTGATTTTCATTTGTTTTATCTTCAATTGCATTTGCTGCTGCACATGTTTTCATCTTTGAGCAGATTTCCTTGACTTTGGCAAGTGGAGGTAAGATTGGTCCAAAAGAGATTTCTAGACTGTTGTAACATGTATGATCAGTTGGATAGGCTACACTTGTTCAATGGAGCTCAAATTTTGATATGTTGTAGTCAACATCCATTGGAACAAGTTTCATGAAGATCTTCACCTCATCCGAGCAACGGATCATGCTGATCCAAGGTCAAGATGGTGACCTACGAAAAATGAACAAAAACAGAATTTATAACCAATAATGCATTTTTAGTTCATTTTCATTCTAATCAAGGTAAAACTTATGAAACACAAAAAAAAGAAGTAAAATGCTATGAAATGTCAAGAACTAACTTAAAATATTGGGTGAATAACATGATAAATTATGTGTCAAAATGAACCTAACAGCCCGCTTGGTATTTTACTCAAAAATTATGATTTTTTTTATACATGAGTTTTTACATATTGATTTTAGGATCTAAAAACTTGTTTGTCATTGCACTCCAAACCATTTTTAAGATCTTTAAAAAAATTGAAATTAAAATTAGAAAATCAAAAACCCTAATTTCCAAATTGAAAATAAGAAAAGGCAAAGGAGAGAGGGAGGAGAGAGAAAGATGAGGGAGAGGGAGGAGAGATAGAGATGAGGGATAGAGAGAGGAGAGAGAGAATCTCACTTTTTATGTTTTCAATAATAAGGGTGTTTTTGAGTTTTTTTTTTAAAATGGGTCTACCAAACGGATTTTTCGAGATTTGGACTTCAAATCTGTTTTTGAGTTTATAAAATTAGATCCAAGTAAGACACCAAACAGGTCCTAAATCACTGTGAGTGAGAGACTACTAAATTGACTTCTAAACAAATTAATTAAGTATTAACACCTCGTTCACTCAACAAATCATATAATAGAGCTTCCTGAATAAGATCAGGGGGCACCTCAAACCAAATAAAGCTGTCTACATTATGAAAACCGAATTCGAGCAAGTCATGTTCAACACCATTTGCTTCCTTATAAGTAAATTGAAAAAGAGAATTAGGAATCTTTTTCTTGAGATGCTTTACATATTGGTACCAACGTTTATAATGGTAATGTTTATGCCTTTTTAGCAGATTCGTATGTCGGCTAGAAATTGCTTAATTAGCAAAATTGGTGAAGTCAAGTGCTATGGTCAATGAATTCCCCATACAATTATGGATTGTATTTGTGAATGCAAAGGCAACTCAACTAAAATGTTGACCACCGAAACGATTAATTAATTAATTCGAGCAGTAATCACGTGTTAACAAGTTAATCATTGATGGATTTTATTGTTAGCACAATCTATTAGGACAGGCCTCAATCGAGCTAGGCCCAAATTCTAGTATCCTAAATGGCAAGGCCCAAAAGGAAACTCTTTAGACACCCTGAAAAGCACCCAACTGAAAATACACATCCCTGATTTCAAACAAGAACAAAACTCTGATATATGACACCTTCTAAGAGAAACCATGAAAAAAATTAATTAAATGTTAAATTATTGGATTAATCCTCCTGCAATTCAACCTGATCTCGCCAGCTGGACCAATGAGGGCGTTGACGCTTCCCATCTTGATCATGGCAGACGCAAAGTCGTTAAAGAAGGCTTCTTGGTCTTCACTGTAGCTGCGCACTATGGGATCAGTTTTGCCTCCACTGAAGAGCTGCTGATCAGAGTGGAGGAGTCCTTTATTCTGGACAAGGTTTTTGTAGTAGCTGTTGTCAAACACTATTGGGGTCTGAGCATCAAGTGGAGCCAAGTTGGCGTCACCTGAGCCTTTGGATCTTGGGCATTTTAATCTCCTTTTCTGGGCAAGCTCTTTGTTCATGTTGCTCTCATTGTATATGCGCTCTCTGAAGGAGTGGCATTGTGCTTCTCCAAGTGTATGAGCTCCTAGCAGGTAAATATTAATTTTACCAACCAAAAAAAATCACATATTAATATAATGGATTAATAGACATGAGACAAAATGTTAATTTGTTACGACATTCGAACAAGAGTCCCATCATTGATAACTTAAAAACGTGACATGCTAGTAATACCTAATAAAGCAACAAAGTCTCTCCTTTTAAGCGCAATACCACGGAATCTAAGGACGAGCTCCTTTAAGTTTGCTTTCGGAAGGGGTATGTGTTGAAGTGGATCGACATTTTATTAAGAAGAAGCTCGATGCAGACATATTAATGAAGGAAGTCTCTTGTTATAGTTTTCCACAACTCTCTTGGCAAGTTGGGCATTGGTGATATCTATGCACCAACTTGAGGGGGAGTGTTAATTATGTAGTCAATTAATGTGTTAATTATGTAGTCAATTAATGTTTGTCACCTACTATGTTTGGCACCTACAATATTTGGGGGGCTTGACTAGGTTGGTTGCCTAACTAGTTTGGTTGCCTAATTAGTTTGGTTGCCTAACTAGGTTGGTTGCCTAACTTGGGGGGCTTGACTAATGTCTTAGGAACTTGTATATATATGTGTTGATTGTAAGTAATAAAAGTATAAGTGAAAAATCAGAAAATATTCTACAACTCTCATTCTCTTATTCTCTCTACACTTTCCACTCTCTACTCTCAATATTCTCTATGTTTTGGCATGGTATCAGAGCCTAATGGCTAATCCTTAAGATCCTCTATCAAATTGAGAGTCGTTGGCATTTTTACATGTTGCTGTAAATTCTCTTGTTTCTATTAAATTTCCTCTCTTTTATCCTGTATGGGCAATAAGTCCCTTGGCCACGATGGCCTAATTTGTTTCCTATGGGCACTACGTCTCTTGATCACCATGATCTCTTTCCTCCGTGAGCCTCGTCATCGCTCACCGAGCCATTTCCTTTCCTCCGCGAGCCTCGTCACTGCTCGCTGAGCCTTTTCCTACTCGGCCTTGTCTCTCTCATGCCGAGCTACACTACTGCCGTTGTTCCCTTTGCATAGCCACTCTGGTGTTTGCATTTTCTCTCTTTGCTCTCTTTTCTTTCGCTCCTTTTGTTCTAAAACTTGCATGCTCCATTTCCCATGTTTTTCTCTCTTTTACTACCTAGCACCGTGATGGTTGTCCCTCTTTAATTATTTTTTCTTATCCTCTCTTCTTCCAATTTGCTCTTCTTTTCTTTATTGATTTTATTTGCTTTTGCCAACTTGTTGGCCCAAGGGTGTTTTATTTTCTTGTCTTATTTCTATCTTGTCTACCTTTTTCTTCTTTCCAATTTGACTATTTCTCTCTCTCACGCCAACATCTCGTGTTTTCTTATTTATGGTTTTTTTTCTCACCACCTATCACATACTTCTTACTTTATTCCCCTTTATTTCCTTAAATTATTTCTTCCACTCTATTTCCATCTCATTTTTGTCTGGTATATTTCTTCTCCCTTGTTGCCTTTCACTTTTCTCTGTGTTACCCACGGGTGTTTTCTCCTCATCTCTTCGTTCTCATGCACACCACATTTGTGCCTAATGTTTTGACTCTTTTCCATCTTTTATTCCTTTTCTCCAGTTGTCGGATGCCCATCTCCATTCCACCTTTCCTTGCATTTGTTTCTACCACGAGACTGGCACGTTTGAGTCTCTTTACTATTATTTCATTTTCTCTTCTTCCAAATCTTGACCCTCTACCTGTGTTAGATTTGAAGGGGAGATAGATGCAACTTTATTTGGGTGCTGCAACTTTATTGTCATTACCGGTGTTGCTTTCTCCAAATCTCGACTCTCATACGTCGTCAGATTTGAGGGGGAGTGACACTGCTGCTCATCTATTCCGCTGCAATTCTGTTACCTATCTGCCATGACTGATTCTTCTACATCTAGCTTCAGTCAGCTTCCGTTTCTCAAGTGCCACTGATTTTATGGTTCTGACAACCCCTTCTCTTCAGGGGGAGAGGAGGAGTGAAGAGAAGTTGTGTCTACAATAATGGAAGTATTTGTGATACCTGCTAGTGTTGTTGTTGCTGCCTACTATATTGCTCTTGCTGGTGCCAGGTGTCTTAGATTTCTCTCACTTGGTGCCAGTGCCACTGATCATATGGCCCCATCGACTCCTTCTCTTCAGGGGGAGAGGGGGAGTGAAGAGAAGTTGCCTCTGCCTGTTGCTCCTCCACAGTTGTTTGCCCTACCTTGTCTTGCTGTGCCAGTGCCTTATATTGCTCTTGCTGGTGCCAGTGTTGCTCTTGCTGGTGCCAGTGTTGTTATCTCTTGTTGAGGACAGTGTTGTTGTTGCTTCTGCCGTGTTCTTGCCTTTACTGGTGTGTTTCCGATGTGGTCATGCCCGTTGACCCTG
Source organism: Prunus fruticosa (assembly GCA_018703695.1). Classification (NCBI taxonomy): domain Eukaryota; kingdom Viridiplantae; phylum Streptophyta; class Magnoliopsida; order Rosales; family Rosaceae; genus Prunus; species Prunus fruticosa. Next base: position 53,972,917 of record CM031918.1, on the reverse strand, counting down.
CCTTTGCTCTTGACTTTCTGTACCTTGCCTTATCCTATTTTTTAGGGTTTGGCGCTTTACCGTGCCACACTTTACCATGCTTTGCCTTACCTTGCCTTATCCTATTTTTTAGGGTTTGGTTGCCTTTGCCTTTGCTTGGGTTTGGTTTGCCTTGCCTTTTCTTGGGTTTGGTTTTCCTTGCCCTTGCCTTTGCCGTGTTCACAGGGTTTCTGTGTCCTTTACCTTACCTTTGCCGTGTTCACAGGGGTTCTGTGTCCTTTACCTTACCTTTGCCGTGTTCACAGGGTTTCTGTGTCCTTTACCTTACCTTTGCCGTGTTCACAGGGTTTCTGTGTCCTTACCGTGTTCACAGGGTTTCTGTGTCCTTGCCGTGTTCACAGGGTTTCTGTGTTCTTTGCTTTGCCTTTGCCTTGTTCGCATGGTTTATGTGATCTCCTGACCAACCGGCTGCACTTGGATTTGGTGTTGCCACCGACAGACCGAAATGATTAACTTCGATGTGGCCTTTGCTCCACGTGTGGCCCACCATGTAGTGGTCCCACGTGAGGGGGCATGTTGAAGTGGATCGACATTTTATTAAGAAGAAGCTCGATGCAGACATATTAATGAAGGAAGTCTCTTGTTATAGCTTTCCACAACTCTCTTGGCAAGTTGGGCATTGGTGATATCTATGCACCAACTTGAGGGGGAGTGTTAATTATGTAGTCAATTAATGTGTTAATTATGTAGTCAATTAATGTTTGGCACCTACTATGTTTGGCACCTACAATATTTGGGGGGCTTGACTAGGTTGGTTGCCTAACTAGTTTGGTTGCTTAATTAGTTTGGTTGCCTAACTAGGTTGGTTGCCTAACTTGGGGGCTTGACTAATGTCTTAGGAACTTGTATATATATGTGTTGATTGTAAGTAATAAAAGTATAAGTGAAAAATCAGAAAATATTCTACAACTCTCATTCTCTTATTCTCTCTACACTTTCCACTCTCTACTCTCAATATTCTCTATGTTTTGGCAGTATGCTGACATTAGTAACAATCGCGTTTGTAGCCCTAGCATCTCTCCTTCCCAATTGAACACCCCAACTTGGTCCTCCAAGCTGCACCATTAGGTGTGAATTAATAAGTTGGAAAAAAAAAAGGTTGATTATGGAATTAATCAAGTAGTAAGCAAGTGATTAATTAACTTACAATGGAAACAGAGTCTCTGGCAACAATGGCAATAATATCAGCACATGAGACGATGCCAGGGCACAATTTCTCCACCGCAGACTTGATTTCATCAATCACTTCATATCCCCTCGCAGAATTCTTATTGGGAGGTATATTTTTCTCTCCAATGAAGTTTGGTGCATCATCCAATAGCAACGACGCATCACATCCCTGCACACCCATAATATTTCTAAGACCACCCAAATTAACAAAAAAACCATGTCACGCGTGATAAATTTCTAAATTGCATGCATAAAGATTTAGGAGAAGATGAATTTACGTTAACAAAACAGTCATGGTAGAAGAGGCGGAGGAGAGAGGCTCCCATTCGAGCCTCCTTTTTAATGGCGGATTCAACTATGGATTTCACAGTGGGGAAGAGTTTTGGACAAGAAGTGGCATAAAAACTTGGTGACATTTCATCGATGGCCTTGGCTTCCATGTGCACAATTAGGAGAGCCAAGGTCAAGAAAATGGCTGTTGAGGCATAAGAGGAAGCCATTGATCTCATTTGTGTGTTTTGGTTAATTAGAGAGGCTTTTGGAAACACAGCAAAAAGCCTATGTTGATTAAAATTTAAAATTCGAAGGAAAAAAAAGAAGGTAAATTCAGGTTAGCTAGGGTAGCTACTTATAGACTTAGAAGAATCGACTAACTCGAACTCAAATCCTAGAACTTAGCAGATGAAAGTTCCTACAAAACAGAACAGTAACTCCATCAGTCCACAAACAAGTGTACCCAAGTTTTGCACACATGTTGGCTTTGAACATAACAAACCTTCCCCATCTAGAGTTTGACCCGGATATATATATATATATATATATATATATATATATATATATCTGATGCAACGTTTGATTAATTAATTAAAATCTTAATTAGTAGACTCATTAATCCAATTCCCCTGTTTAAATTCTCTGTCACCATATTATAATGCATTTTGTTCATTGGTGCTTGAGAATCTCTCTCTCTCTCTCTCTCTCTCTCTCTCTCTCTCTCTCTCTCTCTCTCTCTCCTAACTAATGAAACAGTTATACATTTATGCATAAAGCAACTGAAATTAAATTTGGATTGGAAAGGCATTTTATATAGACCATTAGTGTTTGCCAACGGTCTAATCCAGTGAAAAAGGACCTTGACTTGCAGAGTTCTAGATTCAAATCTCCACAACATCATAATTGTAAAACAATAATAGTATAGATTTATCCATTTAATATATTTCAACAGAATGAACAGAACATAACACATTACCTTACAGCTTTCAAACAAAATTCCAAATCCTTCAAGGTCATTAAACCCAAAATATAGACTAAAACAATATCTAAGCCAATCAATTTATTCAAAGCACCACAGTGAGAAAACAAAGGGGCACTAGCTTAATTGGGCTTCCTGCAATTCTTCCTAATCTCCCCATTGGATCCAGTGAGAGGTTTGATATCTCCCATCTTGATGATGGCGCTGACAAAGTCAGAACTGAAGGTGTTGTAGCTGTTGCTGTAGGTGCGCACTATGGAATCAGTGGACCCACCATTGAACAACTGCTGATCAGAGTGGAGGAGGCCTTTGTTCTGGATGAGGTTCTTGAAGTAGTTGTTGTCAAAGGCAGTAGGGGTTTGAAGATCAAGTGGGGCCAAGTTGTTGTCCCCTGAGCCAGAGGCTCTTGGGCAGTTTGATCGCCTTGTTTGGGCGAAGGAACTATCAATATTGGTCTCATTGTATATGCGGGGCCTGAATTGTATGCACCTCGATTGCCCAATTGTATGCGATCCTGGCAAATTTTACAAGCCCAAATAAAATAGTTAGAACTTAGAACACTTGATTAAAATAAGACAAAATAATTTTTGGTCTTCGTAATTTCAATTATGTCAATTTTTTTGCTCCACTTTCTCCTCAAAAAGTACTTATTCTGTCACATATTGGACATATCCTTGAATTGCGAAGATATAACACTATATGGGTCAAATTGACATAATTAAAAGCATAAGACAAAAATGGAAACTTTGACAAACTATCGAGACGAAAAGTGATTTTTAACCTTAAAATAATTAATTGGTGTCCAGAAACAAGTCTAGGGTGTACATCAGAAAAATATAATTACCAGATAAAGCAACCAAGTCCCTGGTGGAAAGGCCAAGAGCATTGAATATAGAGATAAGCTGGTTTAGGTTTCTGGTTGGAGGGGGGATGCTGTTATTAGCAGCGGCCTGGCTTGCAGTTCTTGCGTCTCTTCTTCCCAATTTCACGTTCCAACTTGGTCCTCCAAGCTACATTAATTCACACATCAAAAACAAAAACGTAATTAATTAACCAATTGGACCATAAATTATTGAGTAGCTAATAAATTAGTTTAACTTACGATGGCAACAGAGTCTCTGGCAGCAATTGCCAATATATCAGCGCATGACACCACACCGGGGCACACATTCTCCACTGCCGACTTTATGTTGTCAACCACGTCAAATCCCCGCGCAGAATTCCGGTTGGGAACTGCATTTTTCTCTCCAGTGAAGCTCGACGTGTCGTCGAGGAGCAAGGAGCCATCGCATCCCTGGAAATTGGCAATTTATTAAGAAATTAGTTAACCTAGACAACGTCATCTTAGAGTACGTGTAGAAACCAATGTGTCAAACTTGTATTTTCAAAGACATCATATTTATAATGCATGCAGGTACTTTATAACACAGACAATTTTGTTGACCTTTTGGCTCATGATGTCATGTTTGATATATAAATATAATACGAATTTGAAACCTAGGTATGTAACTATTTTATTCTTTTGGCATACATTAACGAAACAGTCGTGGAAGTGGAGGCGGAGAAGGGAGGCCCCCATTCGGGCCTCGTTTCGGATAGCGGATTGCACTGTGGATCTCACAGCGGAGAAGACCCTCGGGCAAGAGCTAGAATAGAAATTTGTTGAAAGTTGAGCACTTGAAGTGCCCATTTGCAGAAGGAGAGCCAAGGTCAAAATGGCCATGAAAGAAGAGGAAGCCATTGATGCTAGCTCAATATAATGTATAGCGTGTATATGGTGTATAACTTAAACTTGAGCTTGTGTTGAGAACGAGGCCAAAGATGGTGCTACTTATATAGCGCTTCTTCTCAAGGTGGGGGGTCTTCTAAAGGTGACTTGGGCCGACAGGTTACCTAACACGTAGAAATCTCTGTGCATGGATTTGATTATTCGAAGTTCATAATTAAAGTAGCAAAAGATAACACCAAAGCAAATGATTTATAGAAAATATACAAGACCAATTAGCAAGAAACGCGTTTCTTTTAGCACATATATATTTCCACTGTGGGCGGCCATCGGCGAGTCAGCCAGTTCACACGCTTGAGTTGACATATGTAATTATGTTTAATGCATGCGGACCAGAAGTTAGCTTTGGAAATTATGAGTTTTCCCATTATAAAGTACAAACGCCTTTCACGTACCGCCAAAAAAAGAAGAAAGAAAGGTTTTTGTTCTTTTTTTGCGATCAAATAAAATAGTCAAGATATTTCTTTTATTTTTTTATTTTTTACTTTTACCAAAAATATATATATATATCTTGACTATTTTGATGTTTTGATTTTTCAAAATTAACTTTTGGATACTGCTTGACTTCTTCCATAGAAGAAGATACTTCTTATTTGTGCAAATTACGGTTTGACACATTATGGTGGAGCGAGAAAATCTATCAAGAGAGGTCAACCTCAAATGACAAGATTAACACACAAAATAAAAATAAAAATCATCTAATAATAAAATCCTTTGTATTAATTTATGTACCATTCCAAAATATTTACAGCAAAGCATAGGTTGTCGATCTTCAATTTAAATTGTCGCTTTTGAGTTTTTTCCAGGGTAAGGGACATGTGATACAAAAGTTTTCATCTTCTGTAAGTCAACATTGTATTTTTGTAGTTCTTTCAAAAGATAAGATGGTGAGAAGGGTCAAATTTTATAAATACTGTATAAAAAAATAAAGTACAAACATGATAAAAAATGCTAAACATGAGAAGGGTCACTCGACCACTATGAGCCTTCATTGGCTCCGCCTCTAGACACATATTTAAAAATAATTCATCAAAAATACAGAAAAATAAAACTTATACACATATATTATATTATCATTGACAGAAATATCGGAGTTCTTACTTACATGGAAGGAGGGAAGTATTTATCTTAGAGTTTTCATATTTCTTAAGTCCCACGACTCCCTCCCAATAAGTCATAATGGTATTAGTCAAAAGTTCGAATAGAATACTTGTGGCTAGTATGTATTTTGTATTTGATATTCAATCTCTCGCTGGTCTGAAGAGTCAGAATCAGAATATATGGGCCCAATTACATCTTTTGGCAGGTAAGCTACTTGAGAAATTTTGAGCAAAAGCAAGGATGGGATGATCTTTTCCTGTGTTTCTACTTTCTACTTTGTACGCGACAGAAACAGTTGGTAGCTGCTATTGATTGCAACATGGTAACTAATTAATTAATTAGAGTTTGACAAATTTACACGCATGAGCCTTTCTAATTCCCCATTTTGATGCTTCATCATCCCTAAAAGCACTCGGTACCCGCCCAATTATTTTTGTATAAATCATGTTGGTAAGTCTCTATTTACCCTAATTTTTTATTTAAACAAATTGTAACAATGGTCCCTAAACTAAGACTAAACTCTACTTTTCGTCCCTCATATTGCTAAATTATTACGGTGATACTTTAATTATGCCTCAACTTTCAGAAACGTCATTTCCGTCATCTCAATCAATTTTTCTATTAAAAATGAGGGCATATTTATTCTCATTTTTTTATATTTCTTTTCTTTATTTTATTATTTTTTGCTTACTTTTTAAGTCTCTTGCTGTGATATCTGGTGAGAAATCCATGGCCATGCGAGTGCCCAAGTAGGTGTTTACGAAAACTGCTACTTCCACGGTCAAGGCCATTGGCGTCTTAGGATTTAAGAAAAGAAGAGAGGAATATCAAGAAAAGGAGGGCTGTTGAGAGGGGAGAGATTTTTTATTTTTAAAATTGTTTGTTTGAGAAGATATTTTTGCCAATATACCAAGTAGGACTTGTCCATACCACATCATCATTTTTAACGAAAAAGTTAATTGAGATGACGGAAATGACAATTTCTAAAAATGGAGGCATAATTAAAGTATCACCGCAACAATTTAACAATGTGAGGGACGAAAAGTAAAGTTTGGTCTTAGTTCAGGGACCATCGTTACAATTTGGCCTTTTATTTATTATCATCAATAATCACATCTCTTGTATTAAATATGTTTTTCTCACCTAAACTAGGCTGTCGATCATGTTTTTCTCCAGGGATTTACAATGGATGTCGGAGACTAAGCTCTGCATGGAGGAACTCCATTGGTGGCTTAGTAGTTATTTAACTAGTTTATTTCTACCGAACACTAAAAAATAAATGTTTAATCTGTTAATTAATCACATTAACATATTAGGTTACCAAGTTAATTACTCTTGCAATTCGTACAAATAGCGTGTCGTAACTTGAAGTACGATGATCATACATAGCTTACAAAGACTTTCATGTGTGATTTTTCTTCTAGCTAAAAGTGTAAATCAAAGATACACATAATCAAAACTTATGATACAAATTAACTTGGATTGAAAGTAAAACATTACATATTTTCAAACTAAAAAAGTGAACAATCATAATCCATATTACATAAAGTAGTCAATAGACACCAAACTTTCTAAATTGCTTTAGACTTGTAGTCCAAGTGGAGAAGTTGCAATTGCTTTGCCCTCCACCAGATCAACACAACCCTCCTTCGCTTCCACGGATTCCCTTTTGTAGACATATTTGCAAGAAGCCCACAAAAATGCCCCTAAGTTTATAGTAGATATGACCAAAAGAAACCCATAGTAATAATCCAAGTGACAGTCATTCAAGTTATTACCGATCCAACTTTTACCTCCATTCCTCCCTGTAATTTTATCCACCATTGTCACAAGAAAGCTGTTCAAAAAGTTACCAACCCCAATCCCACTTGTGAAAAAAGTTGTCCCAAGACTCTGCATGTCCTCTGGAGACTGATCATAGAAAAACTCAAGCAACCCAATTGCATTGAACACATCAGCTATCCCAAGCAGCACATATTGGGGCAGCAACCAAAAAATGCTCATGGGCACAATTTCTTTAGGCCCATTAAGATGGTGCACTCTGATCACACGCATTCTCCTAACTTCCACAGCATAAGCAATTGCAATGGCTATAACTTGGACCACAAATCCAATCCCAAGTCTTTGGAGAAGTGTGATTCCTCTGGGGTTTTTGGTTCTGGCACGTACCAACGGCACAAAATAACGGTCGTACATAGGCACAGAGAGAAGCATTGAGAGGGTCACAAAGCTCCCTAGGGAGGCTGCGGGTATGTGGAATTGTTGGCCTAGGCTTCGGTCTAGGGTGGTGCCTTGCTTGACAAACAAAGTGTTGATTTGTGCCCAAATGGTGCTAGGAATTAGAGTGACAAGCCATATCATGGCCATTCCAATAACTAGCTTTGTTCCTTCAACTTGTGTCACAGTGCATGGAGGCTTCAATGAGGCATCCATGTTGTTGCCATTTTTTATCGCAGCCTTGTCCAAGAACCTATTCAAATAAGAGGCAAATAAGAGTTCGCATCATTACATATCAGATTGTTTGACAAAAAGATAATTGAAATGATAACCAGCGGAGTAGTGGAGTTTGTGTTTCATGTTTATTTTGTCCGGATTTGAGACCATCAATGGTGGGTACCCAGTGCCTGATACCATCCCATTGTGACACCTACTCTACCAGAAACAACTTGGCCGAGACAGATTGTGACCATTCAAGAAAGATGGTGAGAAAGGATCAAATGGAGTGGTGTGAATAGTGCACATGGGAACAATTTATTAGAAGGAATGGCTAGAAAGAAGCCCACCACTGCCTTAGCGTAGTAGATTTCCTAGTTATATGCGCTTGAAAATTATAATGGGAGGTCACCCCGGCGCCAACCCCCCTCCCAAAAACCATTTGCTCTGCCACCAAGGCCAGAGCTTTAAATTATAAAGGGGCAAAGGACCATAGAATCCATAAAGGCCTGATCTCATCATTGACTATATCCTTAGAATATTCCATGCCAGATGGAAAAAGAAGGGTATCTTTTTCCCCAAGCTATTAGTATAATTTTAGAATTTGTAATATAAAGCAGAAAATTAAGTTAAATTATAGCTCACCTGAAAATTGGAGTGTGGTACATCTGGCGTTTTCCACTATTAATGTAATGCTGTGGCTCAAACTCATGAAGCTCAGATGGGTTACTAGGGAGCTGAGCCTTTCGATTTTTATAGGCAGCAATGGGGATTTGAAACAAGTCCCTTGCAGGGCTTTTGGTCTTGCTAACTTTGTGCCTATACATTGGGGTTCCAAAGTAGAAGATGAACAAGGACAATATAAGACCAACTGTGGGGATGCCATACCCTAACCCCCAACCCAAGTTTTCTTGGATGTAAACAAGGCCTAGGGTTGCAACTAAAGCACCCAAGAAAGAGCTGAACATCCACCAGTTGAAAAATGAGGCCTTGAGCTTCTTCTCTTGAGGGTCGAAATCGTCAAACTGGTCTGCCCCGAAGGTGGAGATGTTGGGTTTTGTCCCCCCTGACCCAATTGCTATGGTGTAGAGAGAAATGTAGAAGAAGGCAATCTGTGAAGAGGAGGCCTTGTTGCAAATGCCATTGCTGCAGCTTGGCTTGAAGCTTTTCAGTGAAACAGCAATCGTCAGAAGCATCATTCCCTGTATTGATTGAAATGCTTCTGTTCATTAATTTTGAGTTTCTTGCTTGTAAATTAAGAAAATTAACAGAAGTGGACAAATTGGAAGAAATGGGGACAAAAGCTAAGTCATTTCAATTCAATTTGACAAGTTGGTTTTGTCTTTGTTTAAGCAATTGATGAGTAGGGACCCCGGCCGGTTGGTGTTTTTATTGATGAATACAAATAATTTCATGTCTTTTTTTTTTTTGGACGACAAATAATTTCATGTCTTTATCTAACAGTTTGAAGTTCATTTTCCATCGACGTTGGAACATTAATAAAACAGAATATTATCTTCATATAAATATAATAAAATTCTTAGGCCTAATGCAAATCATTAGCCTTTGAGAAAATGAGATTATAAATATAACTCAAATTATCCGTGCAGTGCAGATAATTAAGTTGAAAAAATTCAAGCGCAACTCAAATTAGCTATGCATGCATGAATTAATTAAAGATTATTAATTTTGATATGAATTTACCATGACGTAAATGAAGGATGAGATGGTGAAAGTCCAGAAACGACCCAAGTAAGAGTCGGCTATGTAAGCCCCCAGAATTGGTGTCATCCATACTGAACCGGACCAGTTATTGACATTTCTAACAGAGGAAACTGTGTCTTCATGAAGCTGAGTGGTCAAGTAATTCACCAAATTTGAAGCTATTCCATAGAAGGCCATCCTCTCAAATGCTTCGTACCCTGAAAAGTTAAATTAAATTACAACTTCAACTTTACAAATTAATTAACAAATGATCGTGCATATATAGAAAGCATGAAAATTTGTAATATTACGTACCAACAAGAAAAGCACAAGCTTTCCATTTGCCAGTCTTGGAGGCAAGCACAGGGCGGCCCCGAAGATCTACGGTGCCATCCCGGGTGTAGGAAGCTTTGGCTTCCATGGATCAATCGCAGAGTTTGATGAGAAATATAAGAAAGAAGCTGAAATTAGTAACTAAGGAGAGGAGACGATACTACTGATAGTGAAGAAGGTGGAAATGGGAAGCTTATATTTATAGGTATAAAACGGTGCGTAATGTGATGTGTAAATATGGGGCGGGGGAGTTTGGGGCTCTGCTTACTTGGAAAAGACGTCCCTGGTGTATTGTGACCACGCCATGCCAAATCATCAAGGCCAAGTGGGAGGCTCTCTTGGGGTGATGGTAACACTTAAGGGCCAAGGCGCTGCTGTATTGTTGACTCTTCATGCAGCATGACAAATAAATGGCTAAAATTGTAGCTTAGAACATGGAACTCTGGAATACACTAGGAAGATATGAGGAAATCTCAAGGTTTATTTGATAAATTGAAATAACAACATAACCCTAGCCATGGATAAAGTATGTTTAAATACTCCTAGAAATTCTAAGAATAACAAAGGAATTAAAATAGAAAAATAAAAAAGTTTTCAAAAATTGTAAAAACTTTAAGAAATAAACGAATTATGGAAAACACTATATTTCATTGGGTGTCCCATAGTAGTAAAGTTTTCCATTTTTTCTTTTCTTTTTTTGTTCGATCAAAAAAGTGAAAAGTTTGTGAGGTTAGAATAAGGGTAAATTAGGAAAAATCTTATTAAAGCATTGTTTCTCTTTCATAATAATGTCGGCAAACAAATAAAAAATAAAGAATTAACTATAGTTACACTCATGGACATATGTCAACTTCTGAGAATGGTGGTTAGAGTGCACTTTAAATTAAAGTGATGAGCGAAAAAGCTCCATTTACTTCTAGTAATTGAAGTCTATAATTTCCCTGAATTATGTATAGATGGACCATGGAAATGAATATGGCAATTTTTTCCCAAAATGGGAAACACGTTGTACTCATCAAGAAAAAGCATGCCTTATCCACCTTAGTCTATGTCTAATCTTTGATTGGATCACTTCTTCTTTAGATATATCCTTAATCTTCTTCTCTTGATATTTCGGATGTGGTCCTGAGGTATATGATGAATTTTAATCATGATTTTTACCTAATTACGCCACAAAACAACCACAATGACAGTCAGACCGAATGGCTACGCCGGTTCAGCCAGGAGGATGAAAAATAAGATCCCCACCTACCGCACTATATACCCACTACTTTAGGGGAGGCCTTGAACACAAACAGGTAAGGTGGCCGCCTAGGGTCCCAAATTGAAAGGCCCTCCAATTTATATAATACCCCTATATATACATAACTGTATTATTTTAAAAAAACTATATTTTATATAGAGACTTTGGAAAAGGCCAAAGGAGAGAGAAATTTTTAAAAAGAAGCTAAAATGGACAAAATTGCCCTTATTTATTTTTGGATTTCCTAAGAATTTTTTTACATTTGCATGTCTTTGGTGTGAAAGTTGAGAGGTTTTTCCTGTTATTTTCAAAAAAGCTTTGGTTTTTTCCAAAAGTGAATTTTTTTTTTGTGGCTAAACCCTAAATTTCCTTTATATATATATAATGTTAGGCCCAAACTAATCAGTCAATTCAAAATTAAAAAAAGGAAACTCAAGAAAGGCACACTCAATGTAAAAAAGGAAAAAATATGAGAAAAATTTGCCCAATTACTCAATTCAAAATTTTAAAGAGAAAACTAAATAAAGACTCAATTATTTTTTAAACTTATAGCTTAAATCAATTAACCTAATTGAATCAATTAAGAAATTGAAAAAGACATGGTAGAAAAACTTGATTATGTAAAGTTTATTGATACTTTTGAATTGAAAAATCCAAGATAAGTGATATTTAAGTGATGTTTTGATGCATTTTATAAAGTTATTGTGTAAATTACATATTGATTGTTTCTTTTATGTTACAATTGTGAATTTGATTTCGTATAATATATTTTTAACTTACCCAAAAAAAATGACATGAATATGCATATAGAATAGAAGGCCTCATTTAGGATGTTCACTTATGGCCTCCAAAACGTAGGACCGCCGCTGCACTACTTAACATCACTAAGTAACCCTTAACCCTAATTTATTGTCAACGGGGTCTTGCCCAGTGGAAAAAAGCCTTGATTTGCAGACTGAGGTCTTGAGTTCAAACCCCCATGACTTGGTTGTGTGTGTATGAGAAATCCCCCTCCCTGTAATTAGACTATCGTTTGTAAAAAAACAGATAAACTACAGTAAACCCCCCGAACTGTGAAGGTCATTACAAACTCATCTCAACCTTTAAAGACCCGTTTGACAAGTACCCTAACTTTACAGAAACTTTCAAAATACACCCTTCTTTAGTAAATCTGTCGTATCCTATTCGAAATTGTTGCATGTGTGAACCTTGGGATAATTAAGATGGACGGTACGTGCACCTACCTGTACATGATAACTTGTATATTATAATTGATTCCACTATCAAGATTCCAGCTTCGTCAAAGTATATATAGATATATACACCATTCAATCAATTCATTTCACATTGAATGCATTTCTTTTCATTGTACAATTGTTGCTTCAACGAATGGCTCGAACACTTCAATTTCTAGACTCCTAGATAACAAGGAAACATACGTACTTTTCCTAGTGATGTGAATTCTTGCAAATATGTTATGAAATACTAGAAAAATATATAAGCTTAGCTGAGGGGCCATGACTTGAGAAGTTCATGGTTTCTAAGTTATGTACTTTTTGATGTCGATGCCGATCTTTTTGGAATCTTGACGTCAAGAAATGAGAGAGACCGCCTCTGAAGTCAATGCACGTACGATATACAACCATGGATATATACTTAACACAGCCTTATTCGCATTACAATTTACCTGTTCAAGTAACACCCAAGTGAAGGTTTTAATTGAACCGTCCAACACCCCCCCTACCCCCACAAGAGTTTGTTTTGTTTTGTTTTGTTTTGTATCCCACACTTTATTGCTATGCTTCCTCATTCAGACAGCACCATATCTGTCATGGTCCATGTTACCATGTACTAGTTGATTCTATGTGTTACCTATATGAGAGGTTACGACTCGTGATATAGCAATAGTCGCCTACTCGCTTGTAGGTGGTTATCAAGTGTTATGCTCCATCTTTAATAATGTCATTTATGACTCTTGAGATTATGTATATATAAAATTGAAAATTGTTAACCATAGGAAGAGGAACACTATTAACGATCTCCAACCATATATATAAGTCATGACCCTTATCTTTGAAATGAAAGAAAATGGCTAGCTAGCTAGTCTCCGAAAATTGACCTTCAAAGAATCACACTAATTAATATCCTAGCAGAGGCGACAGACCATCGCTTTAATCTATCTTTTTTCCTTTCAACTCCAAATGATCATATACGATTGCTTTTCCTTCACTCTTCTTTAAAATGTCACCGGGACCCATCAATTATCATGATTTCTGGGCAGGAAAATTTTGACAAGATTCCAAGAATAGCATTTTAAGTTTGCAATGTGAACTGGAGGATTGGAAAATGGCATAATGCTAAGTTTAATTGGTTGTTGCATGGCATTGAGGGTAAACAGCAACATCAACAGCTACAGTAACCTATAATAGCGCCTTAGATAGCTAGTCAAACCTAGTCACAACCCAAGATGCCATTAGCTCTATAAGCTAATCTTGTAATTGGATGCCCTCTTATTGACGTTGTGGCCAGAAACAAAAACAGTACTAAGCTTTTAACATCCCTTAACCCCACCATTTTAACATGTTCCTGCAACGAAAATAGTCATCAATGACGAACAAATTTCCGACATTCCAAATTTCCTTTGCAAAAAGTCTACATAGCTCTTCGAATAACTCAAATTTTCGGAGGGCATTCGCAACGTACATGATTTCATGTAAGTTTGAAACCATATGGTTATTTTCGAGGAAAAATTTCATGTTGTTGATGAGCCTAGCTAGCGCTCTTAGCTTACTCATGTCTGGCTGATATATAAATTTGATACATATATATATATATTGTAATTGTACTCCTAACCTAACCATAGCCACATTGAAATTCGAACTTCATGGTGTGGAAAAACAAATTAAGTTGCCAAAACAAGGTTCCCTACTTGTGGGGGAAAGGCCTATAAATATCACATTAGCAACAAAAACATAACATAGATAGTATGAAAGATGAGTTGAAGTGGCTAGCTATGAGTTTTTAATTTTCGAAATTATTTAATTTATTTTATTGAAGTATCAATTTATGGGTGACAATGATGAGTTGCCAAGTTGCGGTGCATGCAACACAGCAACTTGCAAAGAGTAGTCACGATAATAGGGCACCCCAATTGAAGAAAACTATTGAAACTGATCAAACATCGCTGTTCCCACTCCAACAAGGACAATCAACTTCTTTGGAATTGGGTTCCCTACAGCAACAGCTGCATGTCCAGCCATTTTTGGGATCCACATCATCCATTAGTCATGCAATTCAAAAACGTACGGACACACAGAGAAAAACTTCTGTGAACTTGAACTCATCATAACCACAGGATTTAAATTTAATTAAATAAGATTGAATTCAATAACCCCAAATAGGAATGCATTTAAATGTAACAATAATAATAATAATAGAAGGAAAATGGTACTTATTCAATGACTTACACTTTTTCACAACTAAAGAATATAATTTGAGTTAACGGGTCTAGCCTAGTGGAAAATGACATTGATTTGCAGAGGAGGTTTATGTTCGAATCCCCACAACATTATAGTTGTGTGTGTATGAGAATTCTCCATCCCTCTAATTTAGACTATCATTTGTACTTAAAAAAAAAAAAAACAAAAGAAGGTAAATACATTGAGTCTCATGAATTTGGAATCTTTATTTCATACTCAATCGTCTAGGAAAATGGTGAAGTAGCTACCTAGAGTCCAGATTGTAGGAACCAGAAAATGAGTACCAAAAAAAGGGGTCAAAGCAAGAATGATATAGGTCAACTTTGAGCATAGATACATGAGTGGTGCAGCACCATAAACTTGCACAGTCGTCGGAAGCCAATCACACAACACAACGAATGAAAAACAAAAGAAACAAGAAAGAAAAGCTCTCGAGTTTAGTGACCACTGAAGCCAAAATGATTCTAGACCCTTCTTAACCTTCAATTCTGGCAAACAAAGAAAAGGCAAAAAAAGACCTTAAATGAGACTATGAACACGGCCATCCTCTACTTTTTGGCAATTGGCATATGGGCTTTTTGTTTAGGTTAGGACCAAAAGAACAACTGGGCCTATGTAACCTGCCGTTAAGCCAAGCTCTTGAATGAGTTACATCTCACTTCTCTTATGGTGGCAAACGAAAGGTCCAAAGAAATAAGGGAGACTTTGAAAAAGGCCTAAGGAGAGAGAAATTTTTAAAAGAAGCCAAAATGGACAAAATTGCCCTGATTTATTTTTGGATTTCCTAAGGAATCATTTACATTTGCATGTCTTTGGTGTGAAATTGAGAGGTTTTTCTGTTATTTTCAAAAAACTTTGGCTTTTTCCGAAAGTGAAATTTTTGTGTGTGGCTAAAACCTAAATTTCCTATCAGACTTGGGCCAAGTTGGCATACTTCAACTTGTGCAAGTTGGGCTGGGTACTTGAACTTTGGAGAGAAAGCTACTATTGGTTCCTTTGCAACGGTCCAACAGTAAATTGTCAACGGGATATAATCCAGTGAAAAGAGCTTTGATTTGCAGATAAGTTGTCTCAGGCTCAAACCCCCTTAGTACATTGATAGTTTGTGTATGAGAAACCCCCCTCTCCTAATATCCCTTGTTAATTTTTTTTTATTTATAAAAAAATCTAGCAATAAATCTAGGAAGAATTGACTGATCCCAAGTTTTTAGAACATCATTATATTTGTTGATGCCAATAATTGGATCAAGAGTTAAGATTGAATTGAGTTCCGAAAGTTATAAAGATGACGAGTTAACCCTTGTTATTAGAATAAACTCATATAAAGCATGGTGGGGTTTGATTGAGATAATTGGCATGAAAAGTCACATCTTTTTTTTTTTTTTTGGTAAAGAGGAGGGCAAAGCCCAACAAAACACTAAGGAACAATAAGTCTGGGTATGCACACCCTACACAAATCCTTAAAGATTAACTGGTTCAGAGGAGGAGGAGCAGTAACCCAAGTATAGAGACCCAAAGGCTTGGTGACTCCAATAGAAGAAAGCATATCAGCAACGAAGAATTGCTTTCTCTGAAGATATGATGAATACGACAAACACCACCAGTCATGATAGCTTTACAAGTGGAGATAAGAGTGAACAAAGGGTGAAGAGGGTCACAACTAGGCGCATTCACAAGATCCACCGCCAAACAGGAATCAGACTCCACAATAAGGGGAAAATAATTAGAATGATTAGCAAGCCGCAATCCATAGAGAATGGCCCATAACTCAACTTGTAAAACAGACCCCTCTCCCAATATTAGCAGAGAATCCACCAACCCAGTCCCCATTGGCATTTCTGATTACACCACCAGCACCAATAATCCCTTCCTCACCTTTCCTGCAGCCATCAGTATTTTAGTTTCCACCAACCAACAGGAGGAAAATTCCAGGTAATAAGGACATCAATCTTAGCAGCCTTCCTATTGGTTACCAAATTGGTAAAAATCCACTCATTGGCAGCACGACAAACATAGATTCCAGAAAGAGAAGTGTGGGACTGATTACCTTCAAAGGCCTCAACGCAACGGTTTTTCCAAATGTGCCACACAGCAAAACCAAACACAACATTCCATTGTAATTGGTTATAACAGCTCTTACGATCATTCAAATTAAAGAAGATCCAATCCCACAGATTAAAATTAAAGGATTGCCCAGATAGACTCACTAAGACCCATGGAATTCCAGACCAGCATGGCATTGGGACAAAGCCTAAGAAGATGGGAAATAGATTCAGAAGGCCAATTACAGATATGGCAACAAGCATCAAGAGAGAGACCTTTATTCCTTCGAGCTTCATTAGTAAGAATTCTGCCATGGCACAAGGTCCACAGAAAAGTTTTAATTTTGGGGGGGAGATTCAGGTTCCAGATGAAATCCCATTGCCAATGGTCCCCACAATCATCCTGGATAAGAGCAGAGTAAGCAGAGCTCACAGAGAAACGACCATTAGAGTTAGCATCCCAAATAAGTTTATCAATAACCATACCAGGGCCTGACACATGGATACAAGATATCTTGGTGACAATCTCAGGAGGGAGCCATATGTTAAGTTTAGGAAAATTCCATTCACCATTAATAAGGAAATCACTAACCTTCTCATGCAAATGATCAAGAGTAAGGGGTGGCAAGCATACCTTTGGAGCGACTCAGGATCAACCCAAGGGTCAGTCCAAAACAAAACAGAGCACCCATCTCCCAATCTATACTTCAAACCCGAGGACAAGGCCTGAGTCCCATATAAAATTCCTTTCCAAGTAGAGGAAGAATGAATAAAATCCTTCTTTTTAACCTCAGTTACCTTTTTACCTTTCAGATATTTCCCATTCACAACATCAATCCAAAGTCCATGATGGTGTTGTAGAATCCTCCAACCAGCTTTAGCAAGCAGGGATTGATTAACAACAATGGCTTTCTTAAGCCCCAGCCCACCAAGATGTTTAGGCCGAGTAACCTTCTCCCAACTCACAAGGTGGACTTTCTTTTTGCTATCAGGAGAACCCCAGAGGAAGTTTCTGTTCAAACGATCCAGCTCATGGCACACTGTCATAGGAAGTTTGGAGGTTTGCATAGAGTAGGTAGGAATAGAAGAAGAAACTGCCTGAATCAACGTCATCCTACCAGCCATCGATAGAGTAGCACTTTTCCAACCTGCGAGCCGTTTCTTGACTTTATCAATAACCTC
The DNA here is from genome assembly GCA_018703695.1 of Prunus fruticosa. NCBI lineage: Eukaryota > Viridiplantae > Streptophyta > Magnoliopsida > Rosales > Rosaceae > Prunus > Prunus fruticosa. Next base: position 53,955,153 of record CM031918.1, on the reverse strand, counting down.
CCAATAGGTTGCTTTATTGATACAGTTATGAATTAAGGGAACACCAAGGTATTTCCCAAGGTCCTGAGTCAACGGGGAACCACAAGTCTGAGCCAAAAGCAAAGCATCACTTCTTTTCACATTAGGGGAGCATAGAACTTGAGACTTCTCATAACTCACCATATGACCAGACATACCTGCAGAACCCATCTAAGCACTCTCTCATGAGTCTTGCCTGCCTAGGAGAGGCCTCAGCAAACAGGATCAAGTCATCAGCAAAGAAAAGGTGGGAGATAAAAGGGCCCTGCTTGGAAACGGGCACCGGATTCCACGTACGGCCCTCAATATTTTGGGTAATCATATGAGAAAGCTTCTCCATACAGAGGACAAAAAAATAAGGGGACAGCGGGTCACCTTGTCTAATGCCACTTTGGGGGGTTAAAACCAACAGTCTTTTCCCCATTAATGAGAGCCTGGAAGAACACAGAACAGACGCATGACATAATTAAATCCAGGAATTTACCATGAATACCAATCTCCATAAGCACCCGCTTGATAAAGCTCCATTGAAGCCTATCATAGGCTTTTGCCAAGTCAATTTTCCAAGCCATGAAGCCCTTTTTACCTTTGGTTTTCCTGAATTTGTGAAAAATTTCCTGAGCGATAATAATATTGTCCGTTATTTGCCTTCCAGGAACAAAGCTAACTTGGGTAGGCCCAACCAAATTGGGCATCAACGGACGAAGCCTCGCCACAAGAATCTTAGAGACTACTTTATACAAGGTGTTGCAAAGGCTAATAGGCCTTAACTGATTCATACTCAAAGGTTTCTCCACTTTCGGAATGAGAGAGATAAATGTGTGGTTCAGGCCATCGGGGATTCTACCGGTCTCAAAACACTTCTTCACAAAGTGAATGATATCATTGCCACATAAGTCCCAAGAATGTTGAAAAAACCCAGCAGGAAGGCCATCAGGCCCTGGAGCCTTTAGTTTCCCAATGGCAAAAAGACTTTCCTTAATTTCCACATCCATCATCTCTCTATTCAGCGCCACCATTCTACTAGGATCAATACCTGGGAAAAGTCAAGTGATATGTGTCAATGTGTTGTAAGTTCTTGGCAGGTAAAGGCTCCACAAAATACTTAACCACAATTTCATGAATACCAATCTTATCATAACACCAATCCCCATTTTCATTTTCAAGGCCTTCAATTTTGTTCATCCTTCTACGGATAATGGTAGAAAGATGAAAAAAATTAGTATTTCTGTCGCCCTCCCGAAGCCAAAGATTTCTGGATTTTTGATGCCAAAAAGTCTCTTCTTGAAGAAGAATAGCATTATATTCAGAAGAAAGATCCTTCTCCAGCTGAGCTAAAAAAGAACTAGATTTAGAGATCAAGGCTCTTTGAATGCCATCAAGTCTAGCAATAATTCTTCTCTTCCTCTTGGAATAAACTGCCAAAAGTCTCCTTATTCCACATTACAATAGACGGAGTAAACTCCTGGATTTTATGGAGAATACAAGAATTACTAGCAGGCCAAGCCGAAGACACGAACTTATTGTACTCATTATGTTGCAACCACATGGCCTCAAATCTGAAAGGCTTGAGCTCGGGGTGGGGAATATGATGGCTGTCCAAACTTAACAACATATGATTATGATCAGAATTAATACGAGGAAGATGCTTGATAAAAGCCTCAGGAAACAAAATTCTCCAATTCATAGTGCAAAGACTCCTATCAAGTCTCTTCCATATGGTTTTACCACTCCCCCTTTTATTAGTCCAAGTAAAGGGGCTACCAAGGAACCCTAAATCCACGAGATCAAAATTTTGAATCCAATTAGCGAGACCCCCAGGTTTAAATTGGGATCTCCCACTTTTGCATTCTTCCAACGAAGTAGTTTCATTGAAATCCCCACTAATGAGCCAAGGTAAAGAGTTGTTATCCCCAATGTCAGCCAGGTGTTTCCAGAGACCCTCTCTTTTCCTATGACAAGGACTCCCATAAACAACAGTCATAAGCCAATTCTGAACACCATACCCAGAAACTAAAACAGGTCCAGGCTTGGCTCATTGACACCATGAGCTGCACATGTATCTTGTCATCATTCCACAAAAGCCAAATGCCACCGGAAAAACCAATAGCCTCCACAACCAGATGTTGATTGAAGGGCAGCCTTTTAATGACATTAGCTGCTCTCCTGCCACTAATCCTTGGTTCCATAATCGCCAAGACATCAAAATTATGTATTTTTTTTAAGTGAGTGATGGTACCGGAGAAACCTTTACGACCAGCCCTTCTAACATTCCAAACCATTAGTTTTATCATCATAAAAACTACGAAAGGATGAGAAAAGATACCTGAAGCAAAAGCTTCTAAGACACTTGCATTCCCTCCACAGCAATGGAGGGAGATGCTTCGTCACAAGTTCAGTGCCTTCTGGGCCATAATCACACATGCATCACCTTCATCCATGGAATCCAGTGGGCTTTGAGGGACCATAGAAGCTAGCGGGTCCTCCTCGTCATCCCCGTCTCACCCCACCGCCCTCCAGCACCTGCGAGATATTTGGAGGTTGGTGACCTGGCACAAAACCACCACGATCCTTCAATCGGTTAAACGCATCTTCAAGAGAGACTCTGCGAGTGTCATCAAAAACAGCCTTCACAATATCCTTATGCACCTTCACTTGAGAATGCGCCTTAGAAACGGGATCGTGAGGGCCAAACTTAGCAGTGCCCACATTAGTGGAGGTACTAGGCTTGTCTTTGGTCCCTGAACAGTTTTTTCCACCAAAAACACTATTAGAGATATCAGTTAGAATTTTCCTTGGTCTTCCAACTTTCTTCTTGACCAAACCATTGGTCACTGGCTGAGAATTCCCTTTAAGTGGCAGCTCCACTTTTTTACCGTTTGAAAAGATCTTCTTGTTTTTAATATTTTCCGTCTTCTTCACAAAAATCCCCTGATCACCAGTGATCTCTTCTTCTTGAATAACCTGAAATCGGAGCCAGATTGCCGCTCATTCACATGTCTCGACCCAGATTTGTCTTCTATATTCATAGCCTTTTTCTTATCAAACCTCCTATTGGTGACCAGATTCAGGGCCCAAACCCCGAAGGGGGTTCCACTGAGTTTTCAGCAGGAGGAGGTTCCTTGCCATCAATCCGGACCTGTACCTCTGGACATTTATCCCCCCGGAATGGAGGTACAAGTCTTAGCTTGTCCCATACTAGTATCACCTTGACCAGCCTTAGAACTATCCACACAAGTTTCTTGTTCGTGACCAATTCTACCACATTTAAAGCATATTACAGGTAGATTTTCATATTCCAATCGCACAATCTTACCTTCAATTTCCAAGATGGAAGTAGAGGCTTACTAGTATCTATTTCCACACACACACGAGCATATTTTCCCCTGGATTGCCCAACTATGTGAGCATCCACCTTATAGGTTGTGCCCAGCAAATCCCCAATAATCTTCACAGTTTCAGCTTTCAAAAATTCCACATACATACCTGTCAATCTCACCCAAACTGTTAGGCGATCAATATTTTCCGTTGTAGCACAAAAACCTGGCCTCCAGCGCTGCATCGCTACATACTGACCAGCCACCACCCATGGTCCACCAGTAATAACCTTTTGCAGATCTTGTTCCAACACAAATCTGACAATGAAAAAATCATTGTCAAGATCCACAAGTTGCATAGGGCCCTTGGGGTTCCATCTCTGCTTAAGCCGGTCTGGACAAAGTTGTATGTATGAGATTTCCCCACCAATTTGATAATAAGGGCGTTCCTCCAAGGCCGATACAGTTTTTCCTTGATTTTGTCCGAAAATCTCACCGAAGGGCCATTAGGGGTCACCAAGATCTCATAATCGCCAACATCAATCTCAAACTTCTCATCAGCCAAATCAGCTGGTTGCTTTGGGGAAGACTCAAAGATGGAAGATCCAATCAGCATATCCTTGAAACTGGGGGGTGGGTCACCAACAATAGGTTCCACACGGAGGACATCAATATCATCATCTTCCATCACAGTGTTAGAACGATGCCGTTTCGAAGCATTTCCGGGAACTTCTTTGTTTGGCTCTATGCTTCCCGGTAGCCGGTCAGCAGAGAAACGGAACGGTGGCGAGGTCGCCACTGTAGATCTTGCGCAGCTCACTGTAGAAAGGTTCGCAGCTCCAGCAGCAACCCTAAACAATTTATTACAATAGAAAGTCACATCTTTTTTAACACTAGTTGAATGAAGGCAACTAATTTATCGAGTACGTACGTAGTGACAAACTTGGCACTGGCCTGCGAAAAAGAAAAACTCTATTTCTAATGCAGGCCCCGGAACCAGAGGTTTCCTAAAAGAGGGACATTTCAATCTGCAAGGGGCCCCTTCCCTTGAGCAAAACGACGTATATAATTAGACTAACGTGGAAAGTAAGTACAATAATATAGCAAATAGGTTAAATAACAAGTTGGAATATGCTTCTTTACATATAATTTTTATAGAGAAAGTATGAATAATCTTCCTTCGCGATAAATTATTATATTGTCGAATTATGAAATTGGACCACACCACACATTAAGAAATGAGTCAAACTAATGCGTCGTTCGATGTGTTATTGATAGTTTGTGTTTAGACAAAATGGTGATGAATTGATAGCATTGTTTTAGGTGTGATTGGGCCCAAATGTGATGGCAAATAAAAGCTAGATGTCCCAAAGTTGAGAAGGAAATTGTGGTGCATTATCAAAGCTAGGACAAGAAAAGGGAAGTGTGTAAAAGTAAAAGTGAATCTTGGATCTGGACACGCAATGATCTGATAATTGTTTCTTGACAATGAAAGTGGCAAAACCAAATGTCTGAATTCTGATCGATTTAGCTTTTACCTTTAGTCCCATTGTAATTTGTAACCAATAATTGAATGCCTTTTTCCACTAGATTGTATGCCTTTATCAAGCTCTGTTTCTGATATAATGTGTCTTCTTCGACTAGCCTACTGCAAGAGAGAAGTGTTTAACATGGCTTCAAATTACAGCTTACTTCTGCTTTTCTTGGTCTTTGCTGGTACATTTCTTGAAACCGAAGGCAAGCTCACTCCAACATTCTACTCATCTAAATGCCCAAAAGCACTGTCCTACAAAAGGGTTTGGCTTAATTTCTTTGACAAATTTCAGGGCTGCGATGCGTCGGTGCTGTTGGACGATACATCAAGCTTTGTAGGTGAGAAAACAGCAGCTCCTAACAACAACTCCATCAGAGGATTTGAAGTTGTTGATCACATCAAAGCCAAGCTTGAGAAGGCGTGCCCCGGAGTGGTGTCATGTGCTGATCTTCTAGCTCTGGCTGCACGTGACTCTGTAGTTTATGTAAGAAAACCATCTTAATTTCTTCCTCCAAAACCTCGAATTTCCATGTAACGTGGCCATTATCTTCTTCATTGGCATTTGATTCACAGTTAGGAGGCCCTTCATGGAAAGTTCGCTTGGGAAGAAGAGATTCTACAACTGCTAGCAGAAGTGCTGCCAACACCTCCATCCCTCCACCCACTTCCAATATAAGCAGTCTCATTTCAAACTTTGCTGCACAAAATCTCTCCTTAAGGGACTTGGTCGCTCTTTCAGGTTATAAAAATTCAATCTTTCGACATTAAATCAAAGCTGAAAATGAATGCCAAATATTAAAGCAAACAGAACAAGGGTTTGCTCAGGCTCACTTGAGTTGTTTATGGCATTGGCAGGTTCACACACCATTGGCCTGGCAAGATGCACATTATTCCGGTCACGCATCTACAATGAGTCCACCATCGACGCCGCCTTTGCCAAGTCATTGCAGGGCAGTTGCCCGAGAAGCGGAAATGATGACAACCTTGCAAGTCTTGACCTCCAGACCCCAACACATTTTGATAACTTGTATTACAAGAATTTGCTCAAAGAAAAGGGTCTTCTTCATTCAGACCAGGAGCTCTTCAATGGAACTTCTTCTGCAGATAAACTGGTTAAAATATATGCAAACAACACCTTTGCATTCTTCAAGCACTTTTCCAAGGCCATGGTCAATATGGGAAACATCAAGCCTCTCACAGGAAGCCAGGGCGAGATCAGAACCAATTGCAGAAAAGTCAATTAAAAGTTTATAGTGATCATATATGACATAAAAGTATTTTAATATGTAATTATTGTTTAGCAAAAATATGGGTGATGCAGACATGCCATAGTCCAGATTGAATTGGGATTGAGGACTAATGTAGAATAGATGACGGTAGCCATTAAAGACGAGCTTGAGGGATGCGCACAAGGGTAAATTAAGCAAAATGCATATTTGGACTTCAAGCTCAGATTTGAGTCCGTCACCAGGCGTCACGAGTCAAAGGCTTTGCAATGATCTAAGGGCTTTTTAATAGACCAAAACAACTTTTTTGTTTTTGAGGTAGTGTTTGGGAATTTTTGTAATTTCTTTTTTAATTCCTTTTGGAATTCCTAGGGTTTTTAATATTTATTTCAACTTTAGCTTGTTTGGATGAAGTAATCTCAGTTTTTATAGAAATTTTGAAATGATGGAAAAACTCCGTTATTTAAAGTTTGTTAATTCAAAATTATGTTGTTTGGATATCATCCATCTAGAACTTAGAAAATGATAGGAATTACATGCGCCTTGATATCACAGTCACAAGAACCACCTTATCACGGTGATACAAATCCTGAAAAATGGCAATTTGTTCCCCAAAATAATTCGTTAGGGAATTTCCATTATGTTTGGTAGCAAACGCCTTTTAATTCAAGGCAAATATGTTCATCGATTCCATCAAAGAATGTCGTTGAAAGGTGATGTGCGACGTGGGTCGGTGCGGTAGCCGTGTGCTTCTTTAGTTCAACACTGCGGGATACTACAACGGGGTGTATGACAGCGGCATGGTGGATTCGCTTAAGGGTTTTCCTTTCTTTCCTCAACCTGGCTGTGGTGCCAAGAAGAAGAATACTATTCAACTAATATCGTTGTGTATGATCATCTCATAATGAGGAATGAGTAATGCTACTCTTATCATATTTGTATACCACATTCTCATACCACATTATGTGGCATATGAGGTGAATAGTCACACTAATTAAAATTAATTTAATATTTTCTTTTTCTTTTATGATTTATTGACACTTTTTAATTAATGTGGTTGTACACCTCATCTGCAACATAAGGTGGTATGAGAACGTGATAAGAGTAGCATTATTCACGAGGAATACATACACATTTTTTGGAGAATGTTTATTTGTAGATATATATATATATATTTTGGAGAAATATTTGTATAATATTTATTTGTTACTTGTTACTTATTAGTGGTTGCTTTATCGATTTCATAATGGAAAATTCATTTAATGTTTTATTTTCCTAGACCCAATCCTAATCAAAATAATATATCTAAATAGGGCATTAGGTTATATTAGTGTTTTAAGCCGAGACCCAATTGAAAGCCCATCTCTCCTTCTATTTTTCTTATCAACATGAGCCGAGGCCCAAGTCTAACACGAGCCGTCTTCCAGCCCTCCCCGCGACCTCTCATCTTCTTCAATCCTCATCTCGCCACCCCAAAATCTGAGCCACCATCATCATCTCGTCCCTAACCTTGGAGATTCGAAAATGGCCTGATTTTTTTTTTTGGGTCAGACCCGCCCAAGCCGCCTAGGCGGCCGCCTGCGCGCCTAGTCGCCGCCTAGGCCGATTTTTCGAACACTGCCTGATCATCAGAAACCTCAGCAGAAAATAGTATATTCTTATAGCTTCCTGATGCTAATTCCTTGCTTAAACTCCTTGAAAAACTTCCTCATAGGAAATCATGCCCGCCCACCCGAAAGCCATTGTTCATGAATAATTTCTGCATTCATTTCCTTGCAATAGTCTAGGGAAGAAAACATGTGGTGCATTTCTTTCTTGACAGAGAAAAGCAATTAAAACACTTGAAATAAGCAAACTGACGTTGATCCCAATCTATTTCATTCAGTTTCTGCCAGTGCCAACCAAGCAGGCAATTCTCTCAAGAAAAAAAACATGCGTTCATGGCAGAACCAGTTACAGTGAGCAATAACTTGCCAATGTCATCAGAGGGAGGCCCTACAACAACATACTAAAACGATGAATTCCATACCCTCCATAAAAGATTATTCCAAACTGGATGCTTATTATATTACACCCAAGGGGAAAAAAGTGAGAACCCGAAATGAGATAGCAGCATTTTTAAAAGAAAATCCTATATACGAAGGCATATCCGCTTCAGATTTCGACTTTGCAAGCCCAAAGGTTATGGAAGACACTATCCCTGAGATTGTCGGTAAAAAGGGTTCTGGTAGCAGCTACAAAAAAATGAGACCTCTGAAGGATGAGGAGGAGACGGGCAGTGTATGAGTAGAGTATGTTGAAAGATCACCGGTGAAAATTTTCTTGGGAGGTTTTGCCTTGTGTGGAAATGATGTTTGTTTGTCCGAACTGATATCATGTTGGAATTTTGATGCTCCAGCCGCACTTGTGTTCTTTGTATTTCTATTTGTTCACTTCACTAACGAAGACGATTTGAGGAGAGCCGCAATGTTATTCACATAGATTGAACTTGGGTCGATTTCGGAAAAATGATACTTGTAGAGAGTTGCATTGGTTGAATTTCCATCGTATTTTTTGTTTTCTTTGGTAATTGGTTTTAAGCATATTTCATTTCACAAACCTTTTGAGTAGGGGAGGGGTGGCAAGGCAACAATATATTCAAGTGAAGTCATTACAATGGTGACATGACATGGTTTGTCCAACTGATACATATACATCCTGTGTTTTTTAAGGAAAAGGAACAGAAATCTACTGGAAAATATAATATTGTTGTATGGCTTTTCTCCAACTTGAATTGAACTATATACATGATAAATCAAAATAATCTTGAAATACAACATGTGCACATGTAACCACTATGCCTTCTGTGATTATGCAAAGCTATGCTAAAAATGTTGAGCTCTCTCCTTATACATGGAAACCAGAGGTTCTCTGGCGGCCGAAAGAATTGTGTTTTGTATTTCTTCAAATATAACTGGGTATCAGTATCTGTATTTCCGATATGTATAATGGGTGTTAGTGAAACCTAATGTCAATGTTAAACCTAGTTGAGTCCTTGTCAACTGGAGGTATCATGTCTAGTCGGGTTTTGTGTATTCGAGCAGCATATGTGTGGTGACCTGTAAATCTTCACCAGCGTCCTCTGCTCTTGCAGCATATATATCCTCAAAAATGGCTATCAACCTATACAATAAAAGAGCCATATAAGTTTCAGGAAAATATTACTCTTATTGATACTTTGTTTGGAAAATGAAAGATAAGAGGGAAGGACCAAAACAAAGTTGCCTTACCTGTCACAGGAAGGAAGGTTCTCATTCTTAAGTCAGAGCATTGAAGTCTGATAAAGCGGCCAACAGCAAGAACAAATGTTATGTAGAGACCCCAGATGCTGAACTTGCTAAGGGTGTCACCAAGAATACCCTCTGAAGTAATATCACCCAAAAATGAAGAACAAAAGTCATTTAAAAACCAAAAATATTGTTAGTAAACTACAAAGCAAACTTGTGCACATGAAACAGGACATTTTTCATAAACTTACATGGCCGTGTTTCCTCTGATACAATGATGGCCATGGGTCCTCTCAAACCTCCACATCCATTGACGTCGGATGAATTGATGTCATGGACCACCAGTCGTAATTAGCACGATTTATGACAAGATCCGCACTAATAAAATTATCCTGTAAATCATTAGTATTCCATCATTTCAACAAAAAAACTGCTAAGGAAATTACTGCAGGGACATGAGCCTCTGTGTAATCTGTGTAAGATTTCAATACAAACATATCTCTCTCTCTCTCTCTCTCTCTCTCTCTCTCTCTCTCTTCTCTCTCACCTGAAACCAAGAGCTCAAATTGATAACAAAAATTTGACATATACAACTTACGTTAGTTAAAGATGTAACTGAGAGAGAGAGGCCCAATTGAAAGCCCATATCTCCTTCTGTTTTTCTCATCAATACGAGCCAAGGCCCAAGTCTAACACGTCTTCCAGCCCTCCCCGCGACCTCCATCTTCTTCAATTCTCATCTCGCCGCCCCAAAATCTGAGCCACCATCATCATCTTGTCCCTGACCGAGATTCCAAAATGGCGTTTTTTTCTCTGGGTCAGACCCGCCCAGGCCGCCTAGCGCCTAGTCCCCGCCTAGGCCCATTTTTTGAACACTGCCCGATCATCAGAAACCTCCGCTGAAAATAGTATATTCTTATAGCTTCCTGATGCTAATTCCTTGCCTAAACTCCTTGAAAAACTTCCTCATACGAAATCATGCCCGCCCACCCGAAAGCCATTGTTCATGAATAACTTCTGCATTCATTTCCTTGCACTAGTCTAGGGAAGAAAAACATGTGGTGCATTTCTTTCTTGACAGAGAAAAGCAACTAAAAGCTAAAACACTTGAAATAAGCAAACTGACGTTGAACCCAATCTATTTCAGTCAGTTTCTGCCAGTGCCAACCAAGCAGGCAATTCTCTCAAGAAAAAAAACATGCGTTCATGGCAGAACCAGTTACAGTGAGCAATAACTTGCTAATGTCATCAGAGGGAGGCCCTACAACAACATACTAAAATGATGAATTCCCTACCCTCCATAACACAATCACCATCCAAGGTACAAAGAACCCCTAGAACGTCGTCCAAGGTACGAATAGAATCTGTTTGATCCAATATTTCCCTCAATATCTCATTGAAATTGGGTTTCCAGTGTTTCAATCAAGGATAAGTGCCAGAGGATTTGATTTGCTGCTCTTTGATCCAATTCAAATTAATTTTGCGTTGATAAGTAAATCTGGAAAGCCTTAATCATAATTAGCAAAGAGTATACAACACTAGATTCAGTTAAAATAAATTTTGATTTTTTCAAAGCATGCTCATAATTTCGTGTGTTAGCTGGTGTTAAATGTGCTTCTTGATGACTTTAATGGCATATAAGATGCTGTTTTCACTATGCAAATGTTGTTGAAAATAATTAGCTTAGAGAGATTTTTAACAAGTTAAGTATGGAGTGACTATGATTATCCCACAATGAGATGGATTACATGCTCATACCGGGGAGGATTAGCGTAGCATTAAAGTGGAGTTGGGGTGAATTGAATGAACAAACTTTGCGCTTTCTTTCTATATTGTTCTTCTTCATATAATTGTATGCAATCTGGTGTGTATGTTTCTTAAAGGATTTTGACTTTAATCTGCATGAGTAGTTGCAAATTCTTGTTGGGTTTGAATGTGGTTCTGATTTTGATGGCTAAATCATTGAATGTGCTAAATCCATTTGGATTCTCTTGACAGAAACCACAGACAGGGACAAATTCAATTGATCTATATGCTGCGCAGTGTGACGAATGCCATAAATGGAGGGTGAATAATTCAGAAGAAGAGTCTGAGGAAATCAGAAGCAAAATGAGTGAGGAACCGTTTTATTGCAACAAAAAACCTGGTGTGTCTTGTGATGATCCTGCCGATATTGAAAACCTAATCTCACTATTACAAGGAGTAATTACATGACTATATTAAGAAACCTCATATTACAAGTAATTACCTAAAATACAATATAAAAGTCAACAGTAACCAATCGTATGCCATCATGGGAGAGGAGGAGTCGGTGACGGTGGGCTCATCTTCTTCAGGCATAGACTCCTCCAATATTGGGTTTCAGCTTTTGAAGAAGCAGGGCTGGACACAAGGAACGGGTCTTGGTGCTTCCCAACAGGGTAGGCTAGAGCCTGTTCAAGCTTTACTTGAAGGATAACAAACGAGGCTTAGGAGCAGATACATCAAGAAATAAATCCTTTCCGGTTTCTGAAAATTCAGATTCTAGTGGAAACTATGAAAAGAAGAATAGCTTCATGCATTTGGTTGAGGAGGAAGATGGTATGGGAAAAGGCATGGTGGGTTCAAGTTGTTCATCAATAGCCATCAATCCCTCCAATATAGGCTTTCAGCTTTTGAAGAAACATGGTTGGAAAGAAGGAACTGGTCTTGGGATTTCTGAGCAGGGAAGGATAGAGCCTGTACAAGTATACTTGAAGAATAATAAACGGGTACTTGGCCTTATGAGTGCGTTTGAACGCGCTCCACGCGCTCCCTCTCCTTCTGCGTTCTCTTGCCCTAATCTTTCAAATCCGATCGGCTTGAAGGCATCTGCGTCTTCGGGTTTTAAGTTTTCGGCTCACCGGCCTACGGCGAGTCCGGTTGTCATGAAGGGTGGGTCATCCAAGCGATTTCGTTCGGAGGAGTTTGCGCCTCCTGGAAGCGATGATGATGGTGGCATGGATCAGTCCGATCAAATCCCTCCCTTGCCACAGGCCAATTTCAAAGATAAGTTGCTAAGCTCTTCTTGTTTTGAGTATACCTGAAGGTATGGAGAAGGATGGGTTCTCTATTGAATCTGGTGATTATGAAGTTAAGGATTCTCCTTATGGTCCTTCAATTCGTTTTTCTTGAACAGGGTTAAGAATAAGATCTATAGACCTTGGAAAAATTATGTGATTGTCCAGTTTGTAGGGAAGACCCATACCTATAATTTTGTCCTTGCACGGCTGAAGCGCGTTGGAGACTTAAGGGGCCAATGCAATTGGTTGATTTAGACAATGGGTTCTTCATTGTTCGTTTTGTTCTTGAGGAAGATTTGTTGTATGTGTTAATTGGGGGCCCTGGGTGGTAGCAGGGGCAGTATGTTGCTGTTCAAAAATGGAGACCTAATTTTTGTGCAGCTGAGGCAGGTTTCCCGCATTACCTGTTTGGGTGAGATTATCTGGTATGGGAGTTGAATTTTTCAATTCTAGACCATTAAGTGTATTGGGGATTTGATTGGCTCATCTTATAAGGTGGATGTTCATACCTGGAGGTCAGATGAGAGGTAAGTTTGCAAGGGTCTGTGTTGAAATCGATTTGAATATGCCCCTCATCCCTTACCTGGTTGTTGAAGGTAGGCCGGTGAGAGTGGAATACGAAAATCTCCCTGTGATTTGTTTTAATTGCTGCAGAGTTGGGCAGGAAAGAGTATTGTCCTTTGGCTAACCCTGTCCATAAGGATAATGAGACTGATATGGATATGACTGGGGATATTCAAGAAGAGATGCGTTCTCATCAAGTGGAGAAGTTACGTAAGTTGAGGCTTGAAGATAATCAGAGAGGCCCAATTGATCCCACTGGGAGAAGGCAGGTTTTGGTATTTGGAATGTTGTTCCAACTAGAAAAGCTTGGAAGAAGAATTTTAATAATGGGGCTTCTACTAGTGAAGATAAAGGAAAGGGTGTGAGCCCTAAGGTCGTCCAGAAGAGACATGATAAGGCTTTTCATTCCAGCAATGCTTTGCCTCAGAAAGATAAAAAGGAAGTTGTTCAAAAGGTTAATTCTAGGCTGGGATTTATGATGTTTCTGGTTCTAGATTTAATATCTTGGAGAACGATTGTTTTGATAGTGAGCAAGAGCATGTTTTTGAGAATTTGGAGAATCTTCTGTCAAATAAAGGGAAGGCCATCCAAAGTAAAGAGGATGGTGGTTGGAATGATCTAACCCCTCCTAATAAGGGCAAGAAAAAGGTTGGTAGGCCGAGAAAAGTTTTGTCTGATATCTCAAATAAATCTTCTTCTAGGCCAGCTATTGTGTTGAGGCCTAGCTTTAAGAATTTGGCTCGTGATTCCACTATAACTTCTGTGTCTAGTTGGACAAAGCCTTGAGTAATATTAGGAGGCCTATGACTAGCTTTGATAATGGAGGTTTGGAAATTGGGGAGGTTGTTGGCCGTAGAAATGACCATTCTTCCATTTTTAAGCCTCGAGCTCCAAATATTATTTCTGTGGTCTCTGGAGCTTCTTGAATCAGGATATGGAAATTCAGGATTTGAGGGATTCTGAGAGTGTGCAGATGGATTCTAAAGTTGGTGAAGCTTTAATTGCTGATGTGGCTACCTGTTGTGCTAGGATGGCAAGGCTAAAGGTCTCAAGTGTTTGGGGCCTTTGTCTGCCAATGTTGATTAGGTCTTTTTTGGACTGTTCTCTCTTCCTTCCATCTTAATGATTGGTTGTTGGAATATCAGAGGGGCAGGTAATAAGAGATCTTTGCTTGCTATGCAAGATCTTAAGTATAGACATAAATTGGATATGTTGGTTATTTTGGAGCCTAGAATTAGTTCCAGGTAAAGCTCAGAAAGTCATTTCTCAGCTTGGCTTCCCTAAAGCTGAAATTTCTGATGCAGTGGGCTTCTCTGGTGGTATTTGGCTGCTGTGGGATGATGCTAAATTCAACTTGCGAGTTATTCATTGTATGGATCAAGCTTTTCTGTTTGTGTTGAGACTTCTGGAGGTATTTCTTGGATCTTTACTGCTGTGTATGGGCACCCTTGCCCGGCTAGGAGAGCTTATCTCTGGCAAAACTTATCTATTATTGCTGCCTCTTGGAATCTTCCTTGGGTTGTCTGTGGGGACTTTAATGATATCTTGTTTGAGGATGAAAAACTAGGAAAATTATCTGGTAAAAGTAGAGGTTTCAAGGACTGGTTTGATCAGCATGGTCTCATTGATTTGGGATTTTTGGGACCCAAGTTTACGTGGGTTAATAAGAGAGATGGTGGTGATTTTGTGATGAAGAGATTGGATAGGGTTATTTGTAACAAGGAGTGGAGGGTTTTATTTCCTGAAGCTTTCGTGAGGCATTTGCCTAGAAGATGTTCTTATCATAGTCCTCTTTTGATTAGCCTCATTTCTGATAAGATTCCTTCAGCTGAGCTTAAACCTTTCAGATTTGAGGCAATGTGGCTTAAGCATTGCTTATTTCCTGAGTTCATTAATGCTGAGTGGAAGAATTTGGAAGGTTCAGTCTCTAATAAATTGGACAGGTTGATTCCCTGCTTCGGAGTGGAATACTCAAGTCTTTGGTCAAATTTTTCAAAAGAAAAAGAGAATTCTTGCTAGGCTTCAAGGTATTCAAAGGTCTCTTTGTAAGGGGTTCTCTCCTTTTTGAGTAATCTGGAGAAGCATCTTCAACAGGAGTTTGAGGAGTTATTGGATTAGGAGGACGTGTTCTGGAAACAAAAATCTAGAGTTTCTTGGCTGCAGGGTGGGGATAGAAATACCAAGTTCTTTCACATTTCTACTCTTGTCAGAAGAAGAAGGAATAGGATTGAAAGGCTTAAAGATAATAATGGGGATTGGATCTCTAGCAAAGAAGGTTTGAAAGCGCTTGCTGTTGAGTATTTTCGTGGGGCTTTTTTGGATGATGCTGTTGATATCATTCGCAGTCCTTTGCCTTCTCTTTTTCCTCATATTCCTGAGGCTGATTTGGCTGCTATCAGGAAGAAGGTGACTGAAAAGGAGGTGCAGGATGCTCTCTTTGCTATTGGTCCCTACAAGGCTCCTGGTCCCGATGGCTATTCTGCTATCTTTTTCCATAACTGTTGGTCTCTTTGCAAGAAAGATATTGAAGCTTTGGTGTTTAAGTGTTTTTCTAGTGGTTCCATTCCTTAGTTTCTTAACTGGACTCTTGTTACTCTGGTTCCTAAGATCACTAATCCTTAGACCATGCTGAAGTTCTGTCCTATTAGTCTTTGTAACACTTTATACAAAGTTGTTTCTAAGATCATTGTTGGAAGGCTCAGACCTCTTATGTGTAAGCTTGTTAGCCCCAATCAGGTTAGCTTTGTTCCTGGCCGTCAAATTTCAGATAATATTTTCATTGCTCAAGAGGTTTTGCATAGATTTCATAGAGCAAGAGGTAAAACCGGGTATATAGCATGGAAAATAGACCTCTCAA
Organism: Prunus fruticosa; assembly: GCA_018703695.1. NCBI lineage: Eukaryota > Viridiplantae > Streptophyta > Magnoliopsida > Rosales > Rosaceae > Prunus > Prunus fruticosa. Next base: position 53,939,330 of record CM031918.1, on the reverse strand, counting down.
AGGCTTATGACAGATTGAAATGGTCCTTTATTGAGCAAACTCTTGCTGAAATTGGTATTGGGGAAACTTCTCTCCAGCTTATTATGAGCTGTGTCAAGAATGTCTCTTATAAAATAATCATGAATGAGGAGCTTACTGAGAGTTTCAAACCTCAAAGAGGTGTTAGACAAGGTGACCCTTTTTCCCCTTACCTTTTTGTTTTATGTATGGAAAAGCTTAGCCACATCATTGCTGCTAGGGTGTTAAAGAAGGATTGGAAAGCTGTTAGGGCAGCGAGGTCTGGTCCTTTAATTTCACATATGTTCTTTGCGGATGACTTGATTCTTTTTGGTGAGGCTTCTGTTCAGCAAGCTATGGTTATGAAAAATTCTCTTGAGGAGTTTTGTGAGCTCTCTGGGCAGCAAGTGAATTTTGAGAAATCTTTGTTGTACATATCTGGCAATACTAAGTCTGATCTTGTTGATCAAATTGAGTTAACTTGTGGTGCCACCAGATCCGCTGATATGGAGAATTATTTAGGAGTTCCCCTTGTCCAAGGGAGGGTTACCAAGGCTACGTATAAGGGGGTTCTAGTTAAGGTTCATGCTAAACTTTCTGCTTGGAAAAGTCAATTGCTTTCTATGGCTGGAAGAATCACTTTAATCCAGTCTGTTACTTCCTCTATTCCTCTCTATACTATGCAGGCGGCTAAGCTTCCTCAAGCTCTTTGTGAAGATCTTGACAAATCTTCTAAAAGTTTTCTTTGGGGAAGTAGTGACTCTCATCATAAAACTCATTTAGTGAAATGGGATACAGTTTGTTTGCCTAAACGTCTAGGAGGTTTGGGTATTAAAAAGGCTTCTCTTATGAATCAAGCTATGTTATCTAAAGCTAGTTGGAGAATTGTGGCTGGGGACTCTGGTCTTTGGGCTGCGATGCTCAGGAAAAAGTACTTAAGGGGTAGTTGTTGTTTCGATGCCTATGATGATAATTGTACTTTGGCTTCTAGCTCTTGGAAAGGGTTGTTATATGGAGCTGCCATTTTGAATGATGGTATGAGGTGGAGAGTGGGAAATGGCACTAGAGTCAAATTCTGGACTGATACATGGATTGGTGATGTTCCTTTGGTGGATACTAATTTTCCCTTATCTTGATCAGTTTGATAAAACTGAAACTGTGTCTAATTATTTCTCTAGGACTGGTTGGAACATTAAGAAGCTCTTGCAGGCTATTCATCCTTAAGCCGTTAAGCAGATCATCAGGATTCATGTTGATTTTGAAGGGACTCTTCCTGATACTTGTATATGGGGTCCCACTTCAAATGAAGCTTTTTCTGTGAAGACCGCTTACGGTCTATCTGCTAGGTTTAATGAAGTCCCTGGTTCTCCTTGGAATTTCATTTGGAATCTGAAGATCCCTCCTCGTGTTAAAATGTTCACTTGGCTTCTCAATCAAAAAAAGATCTTAACTAATGTGCAGAGAGTAAGAAGGCATATTTCTAGAGACTCTTCTTGTCCTCTCTGTCATTACCATGAGGAGTCCTTGCATCATCTCTTTATTTCCTGTCCCCGTGTCCTTGCGCTTTGGAGATCCTTCTATTTACCCGGAGGTCTGTTCAATTTCTTTTCCTCTGATTTTGATAGTTGGTTGAAGGAAAATTTGTGTTCTAATGCTGGGCATATAAGGAATTTGAAGTGGTGTAGTATTTTTGCTGTTGCTTGCTGGTTCATTTGGAAATGGAGGTGTCGCTCTATATTTGATCATCAATTCCAAATGCCTTGTCGTCCTAATCAGATTATTGTTGAGTTTCTTCTGGAATGGGATAAGGCTAACAACCTTTTAAAGAAGGCTTCCTCCCAAACCCAAATGTTTCTTGCTTGGCAGCCTCCTCCTTGTGGTCTCTTTAAGCTGAATATTGATGGCTCTATAGTGAGTGACTCTGGGTGCATTGCTGCAGGAGGTATAATTAGGAATTCTGATGGTAACTGGATAGCAGGTTTTTCTGCTAACCTTGGTCATGGTGAAGTCTTTGTGGCTGAAGCTTGCTTGGCAGCTGGGTTTGCGTCAGATAACTGTTAATTCTGATTCTGCCCTTATTGTTGATATGGTTAATGGAGATTGGGTGGACTCTCATCCTATGGCTGTGTTGCTTACCAAGTGCAGAGAGCTTTTGAAAAGCCAGTGGAATTGCTGCATTCTTCATGTCTATAGGGAGACCAATTTTGCTGCTGATTTTCTAGCTAAGATGGGTCATCATAAGGATTTGGGTTACCATGTGCTCCCTTCTCCTACCGGTCAGATGCAGTCTATTTTAGATGATGACAAGAATGGTCTCTTGAGACCTAGATTTGTTTCTGTGTAGTCTTTTTTGTTTTGGGCTTTGCCCCCTATTTTACCCAAAAAAAAAAAAAAAAAAAACGGGGCCTGGGAGCAGATAAATTACATAAGGCAATAAATCCCCCTGATTCTACTGCCTTGAATGGAAAAAATGAGTATGAAGACGAAGAGGGTAACATTTACAATAAGAAGACATACAAGGATCTAAAGCGACAGGGGCTGCTTTAAGTTTAAATGATTTGTAATTAGTCTTTAGAAAATTATGGGTATGAGATGACTAGTATCTCAGATTTCATAACAAAGAGTGATTCATAATTCCGCGTGTTACAAAATACAGTCTTCAGGGTTTCTCTCTGGTCTCTCTAAGTTGTCTCTGTATACCTTATACTCTTTCTCAGTACTTTGTTTCATTTACTAGCTCAATCTTCCTTTCTTCTTCCTCTTCTCAAGCTCTCTCTGTACATAGAGAGACAAAGCATCACAACTAACAAAGGGGTTACATCGATGTACTTGGCCTGCGGTGGTAGTTACAGCAGAATTAGTCAATTGCACACTATATTGTGACTATACAGAGAATGCTAAACGGTTTAGGCTGCCTTGCTTGTATCCTATACGATGCGCTACATAGCTCTGGAAGGTCTTCCATTTTTACTCTAATCAACTGAATCGACCTCCTCTTCTGGCAGTTCAAATGCATCAATCTCGGCAAAGTACGCTCTCTGCTTTTCAATAAAATCTTGTGGCAAGGCATGCATGGAAACATCTTTCCCAGCTGGTACCGCACACTGCTTCTGCAGAAATATTACGCACAAATTAAAATTGAATAACTACAAAAACCCAGATTTTATTGTACAGTGGGACATATTGTCCCTTTAGGAAAAAACATGAACTCAGCTGTTTGAACAAACAAACAAACTCTTAGAACACACTTTGGTCCAGTATAACTGTAAGGATTGTTTAAACAAGTGAGAAAGAATACACAGACTACCATTCAATAGTAAGTGAAAGATGATATAAACAGTCTATTCCATATTCAGCTGCTGATATTGCCACACTGAGGAGAATTTATCTCTAAGCATATAGCCCAAACAACTCAACCTCACATAAGCAATCCTTCTATAGACATACTCTACCATGTTGTTTGAAATTCTTGGGGCCTTTGGGTTATATACAAGTTCCACTTAAGAAAGCACAGTATGTAGTTTTGGACTGATAGTTTTTTTTGAAAGGAAACTTTGCATTAGAAATCAAGAGGATAAGAAATCCTCGATTAACAGCAGAAAAGAGCTTGTTAGGACAGCAGCAGAATAGAACTTGCTAGGACAACAACTATATAAAGAACTAGAAAACAGAACTACTATAGGCTCAGGACACCTAAAACCCCCTAATTTAGAACTGCTACCAAGTCTCTCATGATTGTGGAGTAATGGTAATCATTGAAATGGCCTGAGACAGACGCCCAAATAGAAGCCCAAAATTTAACTCGCTCCCAAACTTCATCAATGCTCGCATCTTTGTATTCTTGAAAAATCCTACGGTTTCGCTCCAGCCAAACATTCCAAAAGATAGCGTGAGTGAGGCATTTCCACAGAGTAAGGGCTCTTTTTTTTTTACCAATCACGACCCACTTGATGCTAAGAAGATCATAACAGCCTCTAGGAGTCACCCAAGTAACTCCTAGAGCACTCAAGAGTTTCCACCATAAGTTCAGGGAAAAAGGGCAGTGAAGGAGCAAATGATCGGTGTTTTCTGCGCTATTCCTGCAAAGAACACACCATGATGGGGATAAACACATGAACGGGTGACTTTTTTGGATCAGGTCGCAGGTGTTGATTTTCCTCAAAGCGATCAGCCATACAAGGAATTTAACTTTCGGGGGAGACTTTGCCTTCCAAATGGAGGTAAAGGGGGTGAAAGTTATCCTTGTATCGTTATAGAGGAGAAAAGTCCTGAAAGACTTGCAAGAAAACGACCCATGGTCCTCTAATTCCCAGATTCTTTTGTCCGCTCTAGTGCCACTAACTCTCACCTCTTCCAGGAATATCCAAGAGATTCACCACTTCACTAATCTCTGCCTCCATTAAATTTCTTCTGAAACTGAAATCCAAGTTATGAGGGGTTTCAGAGGTGTTGACAAAGTCTGAAATCTTAAGGTTCTTTTTCCTAGAAAGGGAGAATAACCTTGGAAATAAAACCTCAGTATCCCTTCCTTTCTCCAATTGTCCTCCCAAAATCTAATGTTTTCTCCGTTTCCGACTGAAAATCTGCAACATTGAAGGAAAGAAGTGTACCCCTTCGAAATTTCTCTCCAAGGGTTCCTGTGAGATGTTGTGCCTCCCGTTTTGGGGTCCCAGCCGCCGTGGGGCCGATTCCGTACTTGCTCTTAATTACCTCGTGCCATAAAGAGTGGGTTTCAACAGGGAACCGCCACATCCACTTTGCTCTTAGGGCCTAACCAGTTCATAATTGTATATCATTTTGTACCTCTCTAGCTTATGATTTGGTTATGTTATTGAGTTAAACTTGTGCTTTTAATCCCTTTTTTCTGTTTGTCATTCAGTTTATTGGGCCTTAGGTAGCAATGGTGGCTTTGGATAAGAAGAGTTGCAAAGGGGTGCAAAAACGGGGAGACTGAGTTAGCAATTCATTTCGGACTTATCTTTTTCATTCTGAGCTTGGATTGGGCCAAATCACTTGTGGTTAGAAATAGGAGATTCCGAACTCAGGATGGACTACTCTAACATATCAATTGATGAAGCCAGGCCCAATTGTGAGCCCATCAAGTTGCACCATGCTCAGGATTGCAGCTGCCCAGGCTGACGAGCTGTCACCTCCTTTAAGCCATGTGCCTCACCCCAGGCGTAACTGACTTTGGCAGCCAAAAGAGGACCACATGGGTTGGCAGCCAAAAGAAGACCACATGGGTTGGCAGCCACAATGAATAGCTTTAACCCATGTGAAGAAAGCTTGCAGCGCAAAAGATGAAGGATGGTGTGGGAATATCATCATGATGTTCCTCCCTCTTAGCCCTATAAATAGAGAGGTCTTCAAGCTTCAAAGAAAGAGACATCCACCCCATACACTCTAGGTACACGCCAGATACTCTAAAAAGCTCCAGAAAACCTCCCTTCTATTTCCTACGAATTTCCTCTCTCTCAACCATCACCACTCACTCAAACTCATCCCAAATCACCTCCATATCCTTCATACATCCTTCTAGACGTGGAGAAGCTCTTGAAGAAGCATTGGACACCACAAGAACTTCAAAAATGGTTTTTCTACTCTTATTGCATTCATTATGTTTTCCCATTTCTGTTTTTAGTTTCTTTTCCATTATGAGTAGCTAAATCCATAACTAGGTCGATGTAACCTAACATGAATATTCTGGGTTTATAAGTTTCAAGTTTGGAGTTTCAAGTTTGATTCATGATTCATGTTTTTATTCATTTTGCCTACTTGCCTATATGCTGATTTTGAATGCTTAGCTACCATTTTGATTTGTATATCTTGGTTTGAATTAAGAGTAGACACCATGCTTTAATTCGAATTTGAACTATGAATAGGAAGAGTATGTATGGACATTCGACAAGGGATTAGATACATGCTTGGTTGTTTAAATTGTTCTTCTATGCTTAATGGGTTCCTAATGCTTAAGTTTAGGTTAGACAACAAATGATCAAATTAGGGAATTAGGAACACAAGGTTAGGACCAGACACCATGGCCTAATCATACATTAGCTAGAATCAATCTTTGAATCTGAATTAGACTTGTTACTTGACTCCTTATAACCCAGAATTGAATTGTTATGGTGAATCGAATGCCCTAGTCTCCAAATCCATTTTCCAGCCCTTCACAATCACTCTTTGTTACACTTGTTTATTTGCTTTCATTTGCACTTTCAATTTGCTCACTTCCTTTCACAATCACAATCACTCTCATTTAATTTCTGTTTTAGACTTAACTTCCTAACTTCTTGAATTTGGTAATCTAAGTACATAACTAATTTGAACTTCTCAGTCTTCGTGGGTACGACCTCGTACTTGTCTTGCTATACTACTAATTGCCCCGTACAATTGCGAGTTAACATAATATTAACAACAAATTTTGGCGCCGTTGCCTGGGACGAACGAAAGTTCTTCCCTGGTTATGTGCCCAAGGTTACCCTATTCTTTTTAGTGTTTCTAATTAATCTAATTTTCTGTTTCAGGTAGTATATGTCTAAAAGGCCATTACTTGAACAAGTGAGGTCTTCGTTTCAACATTCCAGGATCTTTGAACGAGGACCATCGTTGCAACCTAGACGAGTGACCTCTGAAATTCAGAATCGTCTAGAAAGAGAGTTGTCAACCGCAAAAGAGCAAGCTCTGGCCACATTTTCAAGTCTTGCTCTCCACGTTGAACTTCCTGGTTCTTCACTTTCAAATTCGGAAGCAAGTTCAGACCAAGAAGAAGAAGAAGAGATGGCTGCCAATGAGTTCATGGGAGACCTTGATATCCCAACAATTCCAGGCATCCCTTCAAGCATTTCGCTGCCCACTGTAGCTCGAAACTATGAGCTTAAATCTTCTCATCTTAATATGTTGCCTTCCTTTTATGGTTTACCTAATGAAGATCCATTAACTCATATAAAGGATATTTTTAATGTTGTGAGTTCTTTTCCTTTGAGCAGGTGACAGAAGATCAACTTCGAATGAGAGTGTTTCCATACACTTTGAAGGATAAGGCAAAATATTGGTTGAATTCTTTGAAGCCTGGTTCACTCACAACATGGGCTGCCATTCAAAAGAAGTTCCTAGAAAAATACTTCTCCACGCAAAAGACCGACATGCTTAGGGATAAGATCTTGTTATTTGCACAACAAGATGACGAGTCGTTTTGTGAAGCATGGGAGAGGTTCAATGGGCTGCTCAACCAATGTCCTCATCATGGGATTCCATTGAAGCTTCAAATGCGTATGTTTTATAAAGGACTAACCCCTTCTAGTCATAATATTGTTACAAATTTTGCAGGTGGTTCTTATAAGACCAAGACTCCGGAAGAAACGTATGAACTCTTTGAGGGGATAGCAATGGAGACCCAACATACGGATACAAGAGGTAAACGTGTTGTTAGTGGTTCTAATGATTCTTCTAGTGTGCAGATTTTAAAACTGGAACAAAAGCTAGATGCTCTTCTTGCATTAAACTCAAGAAGCCCTCCGAAGGAAGTGTGTAGTATTTGCGAAACTCATGACCATGCTACCATAGCTTGTCCACTTGGGGCTGGATATCCAGAATTTGTGCAAGAGCAAGCTAAGGTGGTAAATTCCTACAACCAAGGTCCAAGAAATGATCCATACTCTCAAAGTTATAATCCAGGTTGGAGGAATCATCCAAACTTTTCATGGAGGAATACTCAGAATCAAGCCAATCCTCATTCATTCCAAAAGCCACAACAAACATCATCATTGGAGGATATAGTTAAGCAGATGGCAATCAACCAATCCAATTTCCAGCAAAGTACACAAGCTGCCATTGCCAAATTGGAAGTCCAATTAGGCCAAATAGCTGCTCGAAATAACTTAAAGAGAGCTTGGGAAATGGCCAAGCCAAACTGAGATCAATCCAAAGAACCATGAAGTCAAGGCCATTCATGTGCTCAGATCAGGTAAGATCATTAATAATAAAGTTGATTCTAATCTTTCAAATGATGTTGTGATTGTAGAAGATGAAGAGGAGGAGATCACAACTTCTGGAAGGAGAACAGCCCAAAACTTCTCAATCTGCTCCTAATGCCAAATCAGGTTCTAGGAACCCAATCCATTCCAATTGCATAGAAGGGATGACAAATTCGTGTCATCACATCTTTAAGAAGATAGATATGTTCCACCTGCTCCATATGTTCCACCTATTCCATTTCCAGGCCGTCTTCAGAAAGCAAAGCAAGATAAGGCTTTTAAAGAGATTTATGATAATTTGAGTAAAGTTAATATCAATTTGCCTTTGCTTGATCTTATTGAACAGATTCCTGCATATGGAAAGTTCATCAAGAACTTAAAGACTCACAAGCTCAATTTTGCTCCAAATGAAGAAGTAAAGCTCGACATGAATGTAAGTGCTGTGTTGCAAAGAAAGCTTCCACCAAAATCAAAAGATCCTGGCAGCTTTGACATTCCCATTAACATTGGAGACAAGGAGGTTGGAAGAGCCATGTTGGACTTGGGAGCGGGCATCAATGTAATGCCATATTCAGTTTATCAAGAGCTTGGCTTAGAAGGGATGAAGAAGACTTCAATTCGTCTTGAACTAGCTGATCATTCTATCAAATATCCAAAAGGTATTGTAGAAGATATTCTAGTTCAAGTTAATACACTAATTCTCCCTGTTGATTTTGTAGTGATGGATATGGAGGACAACCCAAATGGAGATCGTGTTGATCCCATTCTCTTAGGACGACCATTCATGGCCACTACAAATACAATTATCAATATGAAAGATGACACCCTCTCCATGACTGTGTTGGGCGAAACATGAATATAAAGTATTTGATCCTCAATCTCAACATTCTATCTCTCTTGATACTTGTTTTACAATTGATGTTGTGAATGATGAAGTTTCTTCTAAGATTTTGCAGAAACAGTCCATTGTAGCTAGAGATGTTGTCATTTCACAAGAAGAGGAAGATCATGTTGAACAAGAATTCCAAGAAGTGGTAGTTGAAGTGTCCCAAGCCATTCCTACCATTTTCTGGGCTACCACCTGAGCCTTTTGAACCATGCTCTATGAAATTGGAACCGTCCAATGTCAGCCCAATGTTCAAAGTTATAGACATGAAGAAAAAGAAAAGAAAAAGAGCAGAGGAAGCAAAGGAAGAGGAGAAGGAGTTTGGTGAACTATCTTGCATGTAAGGAGATGATTGATCCAAAACCTCCCAATTCATGATAAGTTGCATATAATGTCTTGCCAAGACATTAACTAAGACGCTTCTTGGGAGGCAACCCATGTGTTCAAGAAGACGGTGCTTGGTAGGGGTCAACCTAATCGCATCAAGGGGGAGTTTCTCTAAACCTTCTTCTTAACTTTTCCCTTTATCATTTGCATGTTCTCAATCATCTTTTCTATGCTTTAACATTGAGGACAATGTTCAATTCAGGTATGGGGGGAAGGTTTTCAATTTTCAATTTTCGTTCATTTATGTTTTCAGTTTTCTTTCATTGTGTTTTTCAGTTTTTGTTCATATTTTTTTTAGAAGGTCATGCAATCAATATTATGGAGCTGCCATTGAAATTTTCATATCAGAATTTTTGCACTTCACAAAGCTTTTGCTCTTAGAATTCTGGTGGCTAAAGTACCATGCTCAAATTCTTGAAAGAGAAAAGTGGAGACTACCCTAGTGAGCTACATTTAGCCTAATTGCTTTCCTGAGAGGGTTTAAAGTATTTCTACTTCTCATCTCTACTCATTTTCTTCATTTCACTCTTAATGATCTCATTGTTCCATTTTGATTGAATACTAAGGATGATTCTCTTTTGCAGATATCATGTGCTTGCTCTCATTCATGAATGAACTCATTGAAGTGATGCTAGGCTATATGTGCATAACCATTCTGTGTGCTTCCTTTTCACCCTACCCATTTGTGTGTTCCATCAGCCCTTTTGAAGCCAAACACTTCAAGCCATTTTTCTTCTATCATTTCCCTACCTTTGTATCTCAATCTGAGATGTTTAACCTATTGTAGCCATACCCTATAACTTAGAAATATACCAAGGTTTGCCAAGATCAAGTTTGATGCAAGGAAGTTGCTGCCATGTACCTAAATGAAAAATCGTGTGAAATCTGTGCAATGAAGTTAAAGAATAAGCGATCAAATCAGCAAATAAGAAAGATAAAGAGAAAGTGTTTCCATTTGATCTAAGTGTGAAAAATAAAGTATGTGCCAGGTGATACCATGAAGTTTGCAGCCATGCCATTCTAAACCAATGATACCTTGCAGATCAAAGAAGAATGCAACCTTGGTATGTTCTTAAGTTACTTGTTTTTCCTTCCAATTCTTCCATTTCCCCTAACCTTAGCCTTTCATTACAACCTTGTAAAAGACCTAGCTGATCTTTGAGGATGTATTCATGGTTGTTGTAAGTATGTGTATATCTCTATTCTTAGTATTTGATTCCTTTCATGAGATCTAACCAAACTTGTGCTTCTATTTCTTACACTCATTTATGCTTTCTTGAGAGAATTAAACCATATGTTCTGAGTGATTGAGTGTTATCTGTGAGAATTAGAGTCGAAGCATGTTCTCTATTCAAGGTTTGAATGTGCTTGCTTTGAAGCCGTGTGCCTTTGAGCTATAGCTTCCACTTTACACACTGATTGATCACCTCTCTTGGCAACTCTATGGTATTGGAGGTATGACAAAAGTTTTCTTTCATTTTCATTAGTTGATTTCAAAGTTTTACTACTCACTTTGTTTTGTAGAGTCAGGAAAGCATTTGTGGGTATCGTTTCTGTTAAACCCTCAGGAGACACAACACCTCCTACTAGGGATGCCTAGAGGTTTAAAGGCTTGTTGCATATGCTCAATGCAATCGAGTTACCTGCGAAAGTGGTTTAGTTAACTTCTTGTTTTGTTTTTAACTTTGTTTTGTGTTGTTTTACTCGAGGACTAGCAAAATCTAGGTATGGGGGTATTTGATCAGTTCATAATTGTATATCATTTTGTACCTCTCTAGCTTATGATTTGGTTATGTTATTGAGTTAAACTTGTGCTTTTAATCCATTTTCTGTTTGTCATTCAGTTTATTGGGCCTTAGGTAGCAATGGTGGCTTTGGATAAGAAGAGTTGCAAAAGGGTGCAAAAACAGGGCAGACTGAGTTAGCAATTCATTTCGGACTTATCTTTTTCATCTAGCTTGGATTGGGCCAAATCACTTGTGGTTAGAAAGAGGAGATTCCGAACTCAGGATGGACTACTCTAACATATCAATTGATGAATCCAGGCCCAATTGGTGAGCCCATCAAGTTGCACCATGCTCAGGATTGCACCTCCAGGCTAATGAGCTGTCACCTCCTTTAAGCCATGTGCCTCACCCCAGCTGTCAACTGACTTTGGCAGCCAAAAGAGGACCACATAGGTTGGCAGCCAAAAGAAGATCACATGGGTTGGCAGCCAAAAGAAGACCACATGGGTTGGCAGCCACAATTGACGGCTTTGAACCCATGTGAAGAAAGCTTGCAGCGAGCAAAAGATGGAGGATGGTGTGGGAATATCATCATGATGTTCCTCCCTCTTAGCTCTATAAATAGAGAGGTCTTCAAGCTTCAAAGAAAGAGACATCCACCCCATACACTCTAGGTACACAGCCAGATACTCTAAACTGCCCCAAAACACCAAAACGGCTCCAGAAAACCTCCCTTCTATTTCCTACGAATTTCCTCTCTCTCAACCATCACCACTCACTCAAACTCATCCCAAATCACCTCCATATCCTTCATACATCCTTCTAGACGTGGAGAAGCTCTTGAAGAAGCATTGGACACCACAAGAACTTCAAAAAAGGGTTTTTCTACTCTTATTGCATTCATTATGTTTTCCCATTTCTGTTTTAGTTTCTTTTCCATTATGAGTAGCTAAATCCATAACTAGGGTTTCGATGTAACCTAACATGAATATTCTGGGTTTATAAGTTTCAAGTTTGGAGTTTCAAGTTTGATTCATGATTCATGTTTTTATTCATTTTGCCTACTTGCCTATATGCTGATTGGAATGCTTAGCTACCATTTTGATTTGTATATCTTGGTTTGAATTAAGAGTAGACACCATGCTTTAATTCGAATTGAACTATGAATAGGAAGAGTATGTATGGACATTCGACAACAAGGGATTAGATACATGCTTGGTTGTTTAAATTGTTCTTCTATGCTTAATGGGTTCCTAATGCTTAATTTTAGGTTAGACAACAAATGATCAAATTAGGGAATTAGGAACACAAGGTTAGGACCAGACACCATGGCCTAATCATACATTAGCTAGAATCAATCTTTGAATCTGAATTAGACTTGTTACTTGACTCCTTATAACCCAGAATTGAATTGTTATGGTGAATCGAATGCCTTAGTCTCCAAATCCATTTTCCAGCCCTTCACAATCACTCTTTGTTACACTTGTTTATTTGCTTTCATTTGCACTTTCAATTTGCTCACTTCCTTTCACAATCACAATCACTCTCATTTAATTTCTGTTTTAGACTTAACTTCCTAACTTCTTGAATTTGGTAATCTAAGTACATAACTAATTTGAACTTCTCAGTCTTCGTGGGTACGACCTCGTACTTGTCTTGCTATACTACTAATTGCCCCGTACAATTGCGAGTTAACATAATATTAACAACAGGGCCTCGTTTCTTTCTTTCAAAGACCCAATGCCAAGCCCTCCCTCTTCTTTAATTCTGGTCACCTGCTTCCAGTTCACAAGGTGAACTTTCTTTTCTTCTTCCGATCCTTCCCACATGAAATTACGCATTTTTTGTTCCACTTTAGCGACCACGCTCAGAGGCATCTTAAAGAGGGACATGTAATAAGAAGGGATGCTGCTTGAGAACGCTTGGATTAGAGTGAGTCTTCCGCCTTTAGAAAGGCAAGCCCTCTTCCAATTTTGGAGTCTTTTCTCGACCTTTTCCAGGATTGGATTCCAGAACCCTACTAATTTTGGGTTCCCCCCAGAGGAAGGCCCAAATACACCATAGGCCAGCTGCCCACCTCACAACCCCAACTTCCAGCCTTAACTTCAAGAGAGGAAAGACTAGAATTGATACCTAGAAGAGAGCTTTTCTCCTTGTTGATTTTCATACCCGATACTTTACAAAACAGCTCCAAAACCTCCAAAAAGATAGTATCATCTGCAAATTGGAGGTGAGACACTTCCACACAATCTTGCCCAACAACCAGCCCGTGAAGTAGGTTTGCCTCTTGAGCCTTATCAATCATTCTGCTCAAAACGTCACTGACTAGAGTAAACAGGAAAGCGGATAGTGGATCGCCTTGTCTTAGCCCTCTTGTGGCCTTAAACTTTCCTCTTGGTTTCCCGTTTATCATAACAGAAAAATTGACAGAGTTCAGGCACCCATTGATCCAATTTATCCACTTCGATCCAAACCCTTTCCTAGCCATCACTTCCTCTAGGAAATGCCATTCGACATGATCATAGGCTTTCTCGAAATCAATTTTCAACACCAGCCCTTTCATTTCCTTTTTTCTGACTTCCTCCACAACTTCATTCGCTACTAAGACATCATCTAGGATTTGCCTTTCTCTGGACGAATGCTCCCTGAGCTTGGGAGATAGTTTGATCTAGAACCTCTCTTAGTCTTGCCGCTAGAACTTTTGAGATGATTTTATACAGACTTGTGACAAGGCTCATCGGTCTATAGTCCGTTACCTTTGAGGAATTCCTCCTTTTAGGAATGAGGCAGATAAAAGTTTCATTCGTGATCCCATTGACGACGCCACTAAGATGAAATTCTGCCATTACCCTCATGAGGTCCTCTTTAATAACCTCCCAGGGTTTCGGAAAAAATACATAGTAAATTTGTCCGGCCCTCCTGGACTTGTTTTTCCCACAATCGAAGACTGCTCTTCGGACCTCCTCAATTTCAAAAGGTCTTTCTAACCGAACCTTCTTCCTGTTGGCTAATTGGACTCCAGTTTAATCCATCTATTCCCCACCTCTAAGTTTCTGCTTGCTCCTCTAAAGCTGTTTGAAAAACTTAACAACTTCCCTTTCTATACTTGCTTCATCTTCTAGAGTTCCTAGCTCCTCTACTTCTAATTTTTCTATAAGGTTTCTTTTCTGAAAGCCGCTTGCCACTTTATGGAAGAACTTCTTGTTCCCATCCCCCTCACGAGCCCACTCTACTTTTCCTCTCTCTCTCCATTTGATTTCATCTTTTTGGGCCAGTTCTCCTAACTTGATGAGGAGGTTCTCTCTTTCAATCCTTAATAGATTGGTCAGACCTTCCCCTTCCTTCGAGATGATCCAGAACCAGGCAACCTGGCTTCAGCGATCCGTTTGGCCGTCTCAACCTCCCCAAAAACCTCCTTGTTCCATAACTTCAGTTTCCCTTTTAGGGTTTTTAGTCTTGTCATGAAGCTGTAGCCTTCCCAACCTTAGTGTTGTTCCTCGTTCCACCACTCATTTATTCCAGTCTGAAACCCCGATGGCTCAACCACATGTTTTCGAAACGGAAAGGTGATGGACCCCATCTGACCTTATTCTGTGTCCAGCGATGGGACAATGGTCTGAGGTGGTCCTCGGAGTGCTTTGTGGCGGTGGTAGGGGAAACTCTCTTCCCATCCTCCAGATACTAGGAACCGGTCTAGTCTTCTACACACTGCATTCTCTCTAAGGTTGGACCAAGTGAAAGAGGCATTGAGTAGGTTGGGATCTCGTAAGTTGGTGTCTTAGATAAACTCGTTGAACTGCGCATGCTTTTCGTAACTCTTCCGCCATTGGACTTTTCCGCAATGAAACGAACTACGTTGAAGTCTCGCGGAGACACCACCCTGTCTCCACAGGAACCAAACACATCTGCCAGCTCTTCCCAGAACCTGGATCTTTCCCTTTGTTTGCACTGCCGTAATCCCTGCTCACCACCAAGTTCAGCAATTTTGATAGACATGAAAACTCTCCTACCATGGAATCGTTAACCGTAACTGATTGGGAGTTCCACATAATAAGTATACCTCCTGGACCTTCCTGAGAGGGGAGAAAAGATCCAATCCTTAAATCTCTACCCCCACACACTCGCTACTAATTGTCTTTCCACTAGTTCCAATTTTGAGTCTACGTAGTTGCTCTTTCACCATCTGTCTTTTCCTCCTCTCCCTAATCCCCGAATATTCCAACTGATGATCTTCATTAATGAGAGTGATAATCCCTCAAAGGTAACTCTTCCTCTTCTTCCCTCCTGTTTTTCCTCGGTAATGGATCGCGAAATGATAGGTTGTCTTTGCCACGCCTTCTGTTGGTTAAGTTCTTCCTCAAGGGTATCAATGAGATGTCCATTTTGCTCAGGAGGACTTTATGTTGAAACTCAAGCCGGCCTTTATCTCTACGTTTTCTTCTTTTCCTGGTGTAATGCCTAAATTGTGGATTAGCTGGGCATGTGTACTACCTCTACTTCTGCCTCCCAGGCTTGTCCCAAAGTGAGAGCATCTCCGTAGTACGCGAATTTGCTGGATCTGCAAAAAGATCTTCAAAAAGCCCATCTTCTCCTATGAAAGCAGGAGACTTAGTATTAAGCTCGATCGAAGACATTTCGTCGGCAAACTCAGAGTCAGACGACGGAAGCGGAACCGCTCAATCCACCGAATCTGGGCATATCGACGAAGCGGAGTTCGAAGCCATTTGCCGCTTGTTCCGCCGTTGAGAAAAAGGTATCAGTTTTCATCGCTCCTTCTGAAAGGGAGAGCCGAGCATCTATGTGGGGAAGATTGATTCTACGTCCTCTAGCTCCTTCCCCGTTCTCCCTTCCGAACTTAGCAAGAAAATTAAGGTGTTGCTTTGTCTTTGTTGTGGTGTGTTCTGAGGTCGACCAGAATTTGGAGAAATTCTTTTAACCATCCCAAGTCCCTCGGAGGCTCGCTGAAGAGCTTTGGGTTGAGCGCTAGGTTGGTCTTAATGGGTTTAAGAGATGAAAACTTGGGATGGGCTGAAAGTACTTTGCTAGGCCCACCAGGATCTGAGCCCATAGAATCTTTAGGAATGTGCGATCTGTCTCTTAGCACGTCATGTCCCCTTCTCCACTTTCGAATATTAATGATGTTACCCCCATGCTTCTCTGTTTTGGCTCGGAAACAACACCGATCTGGAACGCACTCACGTTGTCGGTCGATGGTACCACGTGGGGAGGAGTTGGTTCCGCCGTGGAATTCAAGCTAGCCGGTGTTACTCTGTTAAGTGAGACGCCTGGTTCCCAAATCTGTACTCTTCAGGAAATTCTGCAGTCTTTCTTATTGTGCATAACCTGATTAGTTACGTTGGGTCGTACCGCAGATGATATCGGTCTAATCTTCACATGGACAGTTTCGGTGCCTTCGGAAATTTTCAGAATCTCTGGTAGAAAACCAGTGGAGTTACTTCTAGTTTTAATCTTTGCTTCGAAGAGGTATTTGCGTTTTTCTCTCTTGTAACCCACTTCTATCAAGCCCCCACATTCCTCTCCTATGCGCTCAAAGAAATTTTTGGTCCACCAATGCATTGGAAGCCCAGAGATTCCAATCCAACCACCATAGCTGACAATTTTGTGTGTGTTGTTTTCAAGCCATGCTCCCAGCTGAAAAGCAATGCGTCTGTTTGTTCCTCCACTGCCACTCTACCGATACTACTGACTTTCAATGCCTCAAATTTGCTGTCACAAGGAAAGAAGGCACGGTTAGCTTGATAAGGGAATAGAGTGACATCTTTCTTTAATAGACCTCTCAGGGCTGTCCGAATGTCGTTCCAAGACTGGTGAACTACTTGTCTTTCAGACCACCACCCAGCTCCAGTTAGCGTTTTCTTCCTGCGGTTCTTCCTTTTTTCGTTAGCCTCTCCTCCTCTCTGTTTCTCTCCTGCTTCTTTGTAAGACTTGTTAGACGCGCTCCCGCTTACACACTTGGGACGTTGCGAACGTCTCCAATTAAGCAACGTTTTTCATTTCCTGTCATTATCGTCTCCAGGTTTTCTTTGAGCAGAATCCACCCTGGGGGACAATGACAGACTTCACTACTCCATGCACACATTTCGTCAATCTCATATGGGCGCCCTTGGAATTAAGGCTCCTCTCTAGCCACACTAGATACGAGTCCCCTCTGTACTTTCTTGAAGATTACCTGTTCGCTGCTAACCGAAAGGACCTTCAATTCTTTGATCAACCATGCTACACACCTTAGCTCCAGAGAGATGTGGAAGAAGCGATTTCTGACCATCTCCGTGATTAGAATAGACCCTCCATACGACAGTTCATCTACTTTAATCCTGAACTTCTTTGCTTCTATGTTGAAAAATCTCGGTATATGTCTCGTACTCACTGCCCTTTCCCCCATCTCAGTATACTGTTAAATGTTGCTCATTGAAGCATACTTTGCTTCTCGTAGTTTAGAATTACTTTAAGAGCCACTCAAAAAAGCTTTGAAGAAAAGATGATCTCAATAATTACGGCATTCATATGCAAGATCCTGGTGTCTGTTTGGTTACACTTCTTTTTATTTTTGGTTTAGAGAGGACAAAGAGACAATGAGTTGAGCTTGAGACTGATATGAAGGCACAACATTTTTATAAAAGATAAACACTGGCCAGTTGATTGTAGAAACCAGGCCCCAAGCCAATATAAAGTAGGTTTCTACCCAAAACAACAGAAAAGTTACTAATACTTTAACAAACCTTTTTGCGAGGAGCCGTGGTTTCCTTTGATAGACTGCTATGTCCATCTTCGTTTAATTTATCCCTGTTTCAAATGGGAGGAACGCATACAACAGAATTAGTAAAACCGCACACAATATGGGAAGGAAACGTCCCAAATCAGAAGAGCACTCAAGTGATATATGTTATCATCGGATTACAACTCGAGAAGCAATATCTTATCATAATCTTATACAAGCAACGCCCCATATGGTTTGATAAATAGCGCCTTATGGCAAGGTAGCTTACATTTGAAAACCAAACTAACTAACCACCATCTTGTATATTAACAGATATATTATGATTTGTAATCCAATGCTACAGTACAGGAAAATTACACATATCAGTTAGAGACTCACAAAATATTCCGGATCTTTGGTGCAGGAGGACAGCTAAAAGGTACAGTGTTTTCCTTGCCTTTACTCTTCCTTTTCAGTGCAGTCCGTCTCCGGGTGTACACTGAACAAGCCTCAAAAGCGTCACAGGCACTGGTACCTAAACTCAAAAACCAAAATCTACCCGTAAGGTCTCAAACCACATTGATTTTCCAAATAAATTTATTTACAGGAGTTGATAGTTTGTATTTATTAAGCATCGCATCAAGTTCAACTCAAATATCGAAAGGAACCATTTCCTTCAAAACAGCTTCAGGCAGGGTACGAGTAAAAATCAATATAAACAAATTCTAATTGAATCGTTGTTCTAGGGCATCCACTAATTCAGAGCTGAATTTCCAATACGTAGAGAGATAATCAGAAACCCTAGATTCCCAAATCGAAATTAACAAAACAAAAAGAGAAATCGGAGCCCAATCCAAGTGGAAAAGGAAGAAACGCAAATGGGGGCAGAGAAATTACCAGAAGAAGAGGTCGAAATGGGAGGAGGGCGAGCAGGAGTGGAAGGAATTGGGGGCGGCAGAGCAGAGGGCTTAGGGTTTAAAGCGGCGACGAGGGTCTTGGTGGCCGAGGAGAGCTTGGGATTCAGGCGTTTGAGTGTGGCGGTGGAGGCTGACGACGATTGTGAAGAGGTGGCTGTGGCGTTGGTGTTGGTGCTGGTCTTGGTATTGGGTATGGTGTTGGTGCAATCTGAGAGAGGCTTTCGAACTCTCAGTCTTTTTCGCTCTGGCCCAGCTTCCATTTTTGGCTATTTCTTCGCTTCCTTCATTCTTTTGCTTCCTGTTTGGCTCTTATATGTAAAAATCGGCGAGTTTAGCAGAAAGTGTGTGTCTGTAAATTGTGTGTGCTAGAAGCTACCTTTGGAATGGCGGGAAAATCTGTTTGTGAATTAAGTTGTGTGCTCTGGAATCTGGATGGGTCGGTTCACCTTGCTTCTCTTCGACTTGGAGTTACGAGCGAATCGGGTTATGGGCTTAAAAAGTGGGTTCATATTGGGTCTCCGGCCCATGAATCTCTCACTCTTACTCAAGACGTGGATAGCATATGCATTGCCACGAAAGAAGTGGACTCAGTTTGGATTGGAGGAGATATTTACGAGGATCACCAATACTTTTGCAAGTCATAAAAAATACAGGAATTAGGTAAAAGCTGAATTCCTCTTTTTGCATAATGGTTGTGGGAATAATACATCGTCAAAAAAATTAATTTATATAATTCCGACAAACAAGTCCCCAAGATTTTCACTTTTCTCCATGTAATCCAAGGGCTTTGACAGTTTAGTCGGCAGGCAAAATTCACAAATTTTTTTTTATCTCTAGTTTCAAACTTTGACGCCAATGGCAGACGTTAACTTTTGCTTGCCAAAGTGATGTCTGTCCATTAATTTATCAAATATAATTCTTAAAACTAGTACAACTAAATGTAAATGATCCATGATTGATGACTGCCACGTGTTAGCAAACCAATAGTCTGAGATCTGAAACAGAAACAAACAGCAGACATGCACTGAAGAATCGAAAACCAGGGTAAGCGGTAAAGTGAAGAAGCCTATAGTTTTTCACATTTTCCAGTGTTCCAAGAAAGAAGAGAAAAAAACCAGGGGCCACAAACAAAAAAGAACAAGGGAAGCACACTTTTCAACATATAGTCTGCAGGCTAGGCTACTTTCTCTCACCCCCTTCATCTCTATATATGCCAACCCCTCCCCTGCTTTCCACTTCCACCTTCCTCGTTAAGTTTTTCTGATAATTTTTTGGTTCAGAGAAGAAGAAGATCATCATCTAGCTACGCTAGCAATCAAAATTTTCAAAATGGAGGCAATTCAGTCTTGGGTTGCAGAGCACAAGCTCAAAGCCATTGGTGGGTTAAGCAATCTAATCTAATCTTTTCTCTCTCTCTCTCTCTGCACTGCAGTCTGCAGCATACAAAAAGTGAAATAGATTATGGTTTTCGATGTTATATTTTTGAATAATGGGGTGGTGTTACAAATTACAGGAGCAATATGGGTATCAGGAATCGGAGCATCTCTGGCTTATTCACGAGCAAGAACACCTCTCAAGCCAAGCCTTAGGCTTATACATGCTAGGTAGGGCAGCTCTTTAATTTGAATATGTTTTTTCTCTTTCTATTTTTTTGTGCTAGCTAAATTTATGACAAGTTGTTGTGTGTAGGATGCATGCACAGGCCTTAACACTGGTTGTCCTATCTGGCGCAGCAGCCTACCATTATTATGAGAAGCATGAAGCTGACTGCCGAAAAGAAAATTAATCTTTCTTTTCTCCAAATTAATATGCAGCCAACCCAGCCACCAGGCAGGAGCTAGCGCTGCCTAAATCAGAGCTCCATCAGACCATTTCTATTCATTATTAAGTTGATCTTAATTAGGAGTTAATCTGAACATTTCTGATTTCTAGCTACGCTGTCTCTAAATGAAATGTTCCGTCTTAGTTTCTTTATTTTCCTATGTTTTCCCCTGTTACTGGTTGTTGTATAATACATTATATTTATATATAAAAATACCAATATTGGTTTATCAAGTAAATATTCAATATGCGTATAGGGGGCAATCAAGTGAATTGGATTCACCTTTTTCGTAACACAAAAATACACGATTGTAAACACATAAATTGTAAACGACCGAGGTATGTTAGAGTAATGCTAAGTTTATCATATTTTTCATATAACGTGTACCAGTTTTTTAATAAAAATGGAGACTACCAATACAAGGCCCACCTCTGTACACATATCATAGTTTAGCATTTATTTTTTTAAAAACATAGAGAATATAGGGATAATATATTTCAAGAATGTAATCATACTAAACTATAATTAATTCTAAATTAAACCGCACTCAAAAGGAGTGGCCAACCAAAACCTCCCAATATTCCCCAACTGACGATTATACCCCCTAACCAAAACACCTACATCATGGTCATGCATAACCAAGTGACCAATATTCCCCAACTGACGATTATACCCTCCAACCAAAACACCTGCATTACCAAGTGACCATGTGGAGATAATGGTACAAGTAGAGAGACTGCTCTTCTTTTGTAACAATGTTTCTACTTTTTTATAAATTATATATATATATACAATGTTTCTACCTTTTTTTAATTTTTTTTAATTATATATATATATTTAAAATCTGCTCTTCTTTTGTAAGAATGTTTCTACATTCTTCTTTATTTATATATATATATATATATATATTTTAATTGATTCTCTTTTTCTCCTGTGATTATCAGATTTTACCTCTCCCTCATGGACTTTATTGCAATGGGAGCGTTGTCCTTCTTGACAATAGCTGCATTGTAATTTCGTTATGTGTAGGGTAACTCATTGGGTTAAGAATACAGTAACTCATTGGGTTAGCCTTTTTTTGCAAATGATTTTCATATTCAATCCCAATATATCAGAAAAAGGAAAATGAAAGTTTTAAATCTCTCTCTCTCTCCCTAAATACATACAGCTCGTTTGAAGAAATATGACTATAATTAGCACCAATACTAAACATCAAATACTCTTGTTTGTTTATGTTGCTGCCCCCACGTTAAGCTATGATTAGATGCAATTGATCATCATCAAGATGCTGTTTCAAACTATAACAAAGAAAAAAAATGATGGATCAGAATTAGAAAGGAAAAAAAATAGAGAGATAACTAAATTTTTAAAAAATAACATGAAGTGGGATACCTCACCTCTCCTGCTCATTAAAAAGGACATGCTATCTTTTTCTGAACAACAAAGAAATGATATAACTCTCTAAGTCGTTTAGGGAACAATGAAGTAAGCTCTTGTTCCAATTCATGCATTGTCTACAAAAAGAACAAAATTGTTAAGATACTTTCTATCTAATATATTTGTATTAGAAGAAATTTAAAATAAAGTAGTTAGTGTAATGTGCATACCAAAGAATTTTGATTGGTCTTGGCCAAATTTCTACCGATACGATTCACTATGTTTTTTGAATAAGTAAGCTCTCCCACGGCATTATTTTGATAACCATCTTCCCACTCATATGTTTCGTGATAAACGGACTCAAAAGCTATGGCATATTTGGAGTTTTGAATGTCTGTTTTGATGTTCCTTTTCCCGTAAGATGGGATGTGATTCTCCGTGAAATTTGCATAGTCAATCTCCAAGTTCCCACACATTGAGATTTCGATTAAGGCTTCATGCGGAAAAGAATATCTCTCAAGACATGTCATGAGTAGGGGATGATGCCACAAATCCGTCAAAGTCACACTAGAAATAAAAATATATAATTAATCTATTAAAAATACAGCAATAAAAAGAAAAACAAGCCAACCAAAAAAAAAAGTTAAATTGGATTTGAGTCATCTCATAAAAGTGTTTCAACTCCTTTCTTCTATCATCCTTACCAAGGATTCTTTCAAGCACAAATTTGCATTGGAGCTTACACAATCTTCCCCCCGGTACTTTTTTGAAAGTAATTTTGAAAACTACGCTGCACTTCATTATCAACGATAGTTAAGTGCTCAAGATCCAAATTGCACCGTTCAAAGTACCTCTCCAATTCAGCAAATATGTGAATAATATCCCTATAAAACGGGTACATGTTAACGATATTATAAATATATATAAGGAAAAAAAAAGATAAAATTGCATCTAAGAGGGAAACAAAAACAAAAACAATAAAGCACCCTACACCAACCATTCAAACTAGGAAACTAAATCTAATTACAAAAAGGTATTGATGTGTAGATGAGTGATCTTATTTAATTAAGAGAAGATCATAGTTGCAGTAATTTGAATTTTAAAGTTCCCTTATATTAACCCAGATAAGAGTTTTGGCAGGAATTCGATCCTAACGGGTTGGGTATGAAGGATAAGAAATGGGTATGGGGACGAGTACATGGAAATTTTAAGGTATATGGTCTATGAGAAGGGGCGGGGATGATATTCTAATCCCCAACCCGAACCCCATTTAGAATATATATATATAATTTATTTTTCATATAAATATATCATTAAGATGTGTGATGGTGGTGCTACCTCTATAATGATGATCATATGTCTTGAACATGTATTAAATTGTTTTAAATAGCCTAGATTATTAGTTAATAAAAATTGAATTGATACATATTTTGTGCTCATAGTGCTTTTTTTTCTCATTCAACAAAATAGCTTTTTATTTTATTTTATTTTCGTAATAGGGTGAGTGATGAAGGTGAGTATGGGGAATCACCAATTTAAATATTGGGGGTATGAAGGTGGGGATGGGGATGGGAATTGTATACCCACCCCTGATTTGATCCATTGCCATAATATATTTCAACTACAAGCCATAAAAAAAAACATGAGATTTTTAGATATACTTACCGAATAATGCGGCGATACTTATCCACAATATAATTGTTATTCCACACTTGGCGATGACTTCTGTAAATACTCAGTTAATGACTGCATATCCCTTCGTTCTATATATGGCTGCTACGTATCCCTTCGTTCTTTTTTTCTCTCATTGTTAGGGTTTTGAACTCTTAGTCATAGGGTTTGGAGTGGAGTACTATTTATAATGCGTAAACTGTTGGCTAGTCCTTGTGGGAGCGGATCCGCTGCCCCCAAATTGGTGTCCCCTCTCTAATTTGCTGACACGTGTCAACTAACATAACAGAGAGTTAACTCTGTTAACTTTTTTATTTGACAATTTTAACAATTAAAAAAAATTAAAAACTGCCCTAATAACCCAGCAACCAATGAGCGTCGTCTTCCTTGCTAAACCCAGCGAGCGTCGTCTTCTCCTTTCTCCAATTGCAGCCAACGAGCGTCATCTTCCTTGCTAAACCCAGTCTTCTCCTTTCTCCAATTGCAGCCAACGAGCGTCGTCTTCCTTGCTAAACCCAGCGAGCGCCGTCTTCTCCTCTTCTCCGATTGCAGCCAACTAGCGTCATCTTCCTTGCAAAACCCAGCCATACCCACTCACCTCCATAATAATCTCTGCATATTCTCCACCATCAACTCTCAAACGCTTGCAAAACCCAATTCTCCTCCCTCCTAATCTTTGTTTGGAAATTGCAGCACCATTTTTCTCAAACCTTCAGCTTCATTTGCATTGCATCGCGATTCCAATCCTCTTGTCTACGTTCTACCTGTTGACAATGTTAGTTAAGTTAGGCAAGTCATAGTTAGGCATGTTTCCTTGTCTACCACCTTTCCTTGTTTTAGGGAATGTTTCATGGAATGTTTTAGGGTTATTACATGTATATATGCTTTGATGTGTAATAGAATGAAAATAAGTTGTTGAAATCTGAAAAATACGAGAAGCTCCAAAATTCTCTGCACTCTCCATTCTCTCTACTCAATTTTCAACATATACTCCTTATTTTGACATGGTATTAGGAGGCGATCTTGCTGACTCTAGTCTCGAATTGTTGCTGCTATCATGGGAGAAAACGATTTCTTTCCCACTGAAAGTAGCACCACCGATCCGGCTACTCCTTATCAACCTACCTTCACGGGAATTTGCTGCTCAAATGGCTGAGTTAATGAAGACACAAGCATCGACATCAACTACGACCCGCAACTCCGACGATTTCCTATGAAACCTCTTCTGCACAAATTGGCATTAAATTGGATGGCTCCAACTATGCCTTATGGTCTCAAGTTATTGAGATGTATGTTGCTGGCAAAGACAAGCTGGGATATCTCACTGGTGAACTCCCAGCTCCTTCTAAGGACAGACTCTACATTCAACCGATGGCGGGCAGAAAATGCAATTGTGAAAGGGTGGCTAATCAACTCCATGGAGCCAAGGTTGATTGACAACTTCATTAGATTCCCGACGGCCAAAGGAGTATGGGATGCAATAGCCACAACTTACTTTTATGGCACTGACACCTCTCAGGTGTATGATCTTAAAAGGAGAATCTCCGGGATATGCGACAAGGGGGAGGCTCGATTGAAACTTACTACAATGATCTCCAAGGCTTATGGCTAGAAATCGATTTTCGTCGTCCAAATGAGATGAAGTGTGAGTTGGATATCAAGAAATACTATGATATCATCCAAGAAGATCGAGTTTATATCTTCTTGGATGGTTTGGATGATCGACTTGACAAATCCCGAAGTGATGTGCTCCAAATGAGCCCATTTCCTACAGTGGAGCAAGCCTATGCTCATGTTCGAAGAGAAGATATCCGACAAGCTGTGATGTTAGGAGCTCCAACACCAACCGAGTAGGCTGGCAGCAAAAGGAACATATCTGACCCTCTCGCCCAGTCCAACCACTCCACTCCAAGCCACAGACCGCTACCAACAAGACTACTCCACCTTCTCGACCCAAGGCTCCCATAGATGGAAATGGTTGCACTCACTGTGGGAATCCAAAGCACACTGAGAAACCTGTTTTAAATTACATGGCTATCCAGGATTGGTGGGAGGGTCTTAAGGCTCGTAAACTCCTGCTGGAGGAATGGGGTCGTCCTGCCCTTGTCACCACGGATCCTCCAATAACGTTAATTCCTCATGAAGAGTCTACCTCAGGCACCAGAAAGAAAGGGTCATCTTTCAGTGACTAGGTAACTATGGATATGTATTTCATACTTCATATACAAGTGACTCCACAGGTTGGATTATTGATTCATGAGCCACATATCATATGACGTTTGATCCAACCAATTTTCTAAGTACAACCACACCACAACGAACAAGTATTGCCAATGCAAATGGTGTTACCTCTCCTGTAATTTCGGTGCTGGAACTATTGGCCTCTCTCCATCCCTTTCTCTTCAAAATACTTTACTTGTTCCATCATTGTCTAATAAATTGATGTATGTTGGCCAAGCTCTGAGCAACTAAATTGTTGTGTACTCATGTATCCCAACTTCTATTTTATTTCAGATATTCTCACCAAGGAGATCATTGGTCGTGGTACTAAGAGAGGGGGGTTGTACTATGTGGATGATTTCAGTATGGGAAAGGCACATAGTGTGAAGCACTCATCAACTTGGAAGGATCGACAACTTTGGCTATGGCATCGACGTTTGGGCATCGGGTCTTTGGATATATGAACATCTCTTTCCAGATTTGTTTTCAAGTTCATGTACTCCTCATTTCCAATGTGATACTTGTATCTTAGCCAAGAGTCAAGAGCCTCTTATCCATTAAGTACAAATAAAAGTGTTACTCCATTTGCTTTGATACATTCTGATGTTTGGGGTCCTTCGCCTATCTTCTACAACTTCGGGCTTCCGATGGTTTATCACTTTTGTGGATGATTGTACCCGCATGACTTGGCTTTTCATGATGAAAAATAAAACTGATGTGTTCCCTATATTTCAGTCATTTCACAAGCAAATTGAAACTCAATTCTCTACCAAGATTCAAGTCCTTCGTTCTAACAATGGAGGTGAATATATCAACCATGATTTTCAGACCTATTTCCAAATGCATGGCATCATCCATGAGACCACTTGTCCTCAAACTCCTCAACAGAATGGTGTTGCGGAAAGGAAAAATCGGACACCTCCTTGAAACAGCACGAGCTCTTTTGATCGGAGCTCATGTTCCTCGCCACCATTGGGATGATGCTCTGGATCACTCAGTCTACCTCATCGACAGAATGCCTTCCAAAGTTTAAGCAGACTCCATTACAAGCATTTGCCCAACATGGGCCCTTGCCCTATGTTCAGATGCTTCCGCCCCGTGTCTTTGGTTGTGTGGCATTCGTACACCTCCATAAAGATTGACGTGGCAAGCTTGATCCATGTGCTCTAGATGTTTTTTTGTAGGCTATGCTGCCATTCAGAAGGAATATCGATGCTATCACCCCTCCAAGTCGTCGTACATATGTCACTTTGGATGTCACTTTTATGGAGTCAGAAATGTTTTTTCATGATCAAAATGTCCAACTCTCGCCACAGAGACATAGCAGGAGACCACTGGCAGCAAGGGCCTGGAAATTCAAGAACTAGAAGATTGGAGCAAAACGGGATTCCAAAAGTCAGAAGAAAATGTCATATGCCCGACGCGACGGTCGCGGAGCCTAGCGACCGGTCGCATAGAAATCCTCGAAGGTGAAAATCGATTATGTGAGGAAGGCGAGTCGCGGAACACGGCGGTCGCTTCAAGGGCTGAAGCTGAAATTAGGTCTACTGCAGAAGCGACCGAGTCGCAAGAGCCCAGTCACGGTCGCTTCCAAGGGCTGAAGCTGAAATTGGGTCTCCTGAGAAGACGCAGGTCGCCAGAGCTAGCGGGTCGCTTGCAAGGACTGAAGCTGAAATTAGATTATGTGCAGAACGGCCGGTCGCTCCAAGCCCCAGTGACCGGTGGCTCCGGGCTGAAGCTGAAATTCGATTCTATCCGGGAGCGAGGGTCGCAGAGACCGGCGACGGTCGCTGTGCACGGAGAGGCACAATATTTTTCATACTTCACCAAAGATGATGATGAAGACCCCAGTCACATCTCAGTACCAGCCGTCAATCTCCTAGAGAATCTCCTGAGGTAAGTGATTCTATTCCCATCTCCTGTTGATAACATTGTTCGATATCGATTACCTGTTAGACATAGATCGAAAACCACCAATTCGGTCTAAGGGATAACGGCAAGGCATCCAAGTATCCCATTGCAAATTATGTTTCTCGCTGGAAAGTTCTCTGCCGCCCCTCCAAGGCTTTGTACATCAGTATCCGGGCAATTCATATTCCAACCAAAGTGAATGAGGCCTTGAAGGATCCAAAATGGTTTCAAGCAATGATGGAAGAGATGCATGCTGAGAAAATCACACATGGACATGGAGACTTTACCTAAGGTAAGAAGGTGTCGATGCAGGATGAGTTTATACTTTGAAATATAATGCTAATGGGTCAATTGAACGTTACAAAGCCCGGCTTGTGGCAAAGGGATACACGAAGATATGGTATTGACTACGCGAAACCTTTAGCCCCTGTTGCAAAGCTTAACACCGTTCGAGTGCTATTGTCTATCAAGCAAATCTTTGATTGACCTCTCCACCAATTTGATGTCAAGAATGCCTTTCTCCATGGAGAACCCAGAAGAAGTCTACATGGATATCCCACAGGATATGTTACATCTACTCATGCTAATGTGGTATGTAATCCAGAAAGGCATTATATGGATTGAAGCAATCTCCCAGGGGCATCGTGGCGTTCCACATTGGCAATGAGGAATTATGGTTAAGCAGAGGTAACTCTACGATCATACTACTGTCCTTAAAGCACAAGGGAGGAAAGGTAACTAGCACTACCCATTTATGTTGACATGATATGGATTATTCCTGGAAATGATACGCAAGAAATTCTCTCGCTCCAAAAATGTTTGGCAAAGGAGTTTGAAATGAAGAATCTTGGTGGCCTCAGTACTTCTCGGGGATTGAAGTTGTTCGATCAAAGCAAGGCATATTTCTCTCACAAAGGAAGTATGTTCTAGATTTATTGGCCGAAGAGGGAATGTTAGATTGCAAACCCTGGCACTCCAATTGTTCAGAATCACCACCTGGGGAATATCCCAATCAAGCACCCACTAACAAGGAACGATATCAAAGATTAGTGGACAATCTGATCACCCTCCCATACCGAACCGAAATCGCACGTATGACTGTAAGTGTTACTAGCCGGGTGTGTTGTCCAAGTGAAGATCATATGGATGCGAGTTTTCGGATTTTGAAATATTTGAAGTTAGGCACAGGGAAAAGGACTTCTGTTCACCAAAAATGGTAGTCTGAATATCAGTGGCTAACGTGGGGGATTTGGGCAGGAAATGTTCCTGATAGATGATCAACATCTAGGGGAGTTCACCTTTGTGGGAGGTAACTTGGTTACTTGGAGAAGACAAGAACAAATGTCGTTGCTTTGTCTAGTGCAGAAACGCAATTCAGGGAGTGACCAAAGGAATTTGCGAACTCCTTTGGTTGAGGAAATTGTTTCAGAAATTGGATATGCACCTACATTAGGAATGCATCTACAATGTGATAACGAGGGCTCTAATATCCATTTGCACAGAATCTCAGTTCAACATGATTGCACTAAACATGTTGAAGTGGATCGACACTTCATTAGACAGAGAAACTTGACAACAAAGAAAATTCAACTTCCGTTTGTCAAGTTTCGAAAGACCGCTGGCCGTATTTTGACAAAAGAAGTTTCTCGAGAGTATTCACAACTAAGCTCGTAAGCTGGGCATTGGTGATATTATGCAGAACTTGAGGGGGAGTGTTGACAATGCTAGTTAAGGTAGGCAAGTCATAGTTAGCATGTTTACATTTCCTTGGTAAGTTAGGCAAGTCATAGTTAGGCATATTTCCTTGTCTACCACCTTTCCTTGTTTTAGGGAATGTTTCATGGAATGTTTTAGGGTTATTACATGTATATATGCTTTGATGTGTAATCAGAATTGAAAATAAGTTGTTGAAATGTGAAAAATATGAAGAAGCTCCAAAATTCTTGCACTCTCCATTCTCTCTTACTCAATCTTCAACATATACTCCTTATTTTGACATTACCTCCATAGGCCGACTCCACTATTTCCTTCATTGGCCAGTCTACGAAGCCCTTCTTATGTTAAGAACAACAGTCAGCAGCCGAGAGGTCAAAGCGAAGATGAAATTTCAACTTGCTGAAACTGGTGAGTTGTGGTCTTAAGAACCAGTCTCTAGTATTTGGGTTTACTTGGACTTGTGCAAAATAACCATCTTGTTATTTTGACTGCAGCTGAGAAGGATACTACGAAGGGCATGCGCTCTGGTCGGAAGGTTAGAATTCAACAAAGATGCACCACTTGATGATGAGGAAGTTGAAGGTTAAACATTTTATGACCACACTTTGTTTTAGAAAGTAAGATTGAATTTTGTTCTTGGCATTATTTCTGCTTGTAGTTCTGTCCTTTGTAGCGTAGGTCTATCTGACATTACGGTCATTTTTTGAGTTAAAAGTTAAAGATTGCGGCCATTATAAGATATTTGTGGCTTTCCAGACTTTTGCAGTCGGTTGGTCCACAACTTTTAACGCTCGTTGGTGGATTCTTGGAGAAGAGGAGAAGACGACGCTCGTTGGCTGCTGGGTTATTTGGGCAGTTTTAATTTTTTTTAATTATTAAAATTGTCAAATAAAAAAGTTAACAGAGTTAATTCTCTGTTATGTTAGTTGACAAGTGTCAGCAAATTAGAGGGGGCACATGGAGGGAAACACCCAACTTGGGACAGCGGACCGCTCAGAGTACTTGTTTAGTGGTTTTTGGCTCCTTTCAAGTTAAATTTTGGTTCCTCCTATGTTAGGATTTTTGACTCTTATAGGTTAGGGTTTTGGTTGCTTACTATGTTGGGTTTTCCGTTGATTGCTATGTTAAGATTAATTTTAGTCCTATTGTAATTGAGATTTATTTCCTAAGCAGTTTGGATTTATTTCCTATTGTATTTAAGGTTAACACATCTTTGTATTTAGGGTTAACACATCTTTGAATTTATTTTCTTATTATATTTAGGATTAACACATTATATTTATATATAAGAAGAATACCAATATTGGTTTATCCCATTGCATGTTGGGGGCGATGAAGTGAATTGGATTCACCTCTTTCGTAACACTACATTAGTTAGCTCACAAATCTGTATGTAAAACACAAAAATACAATTGTAATTACATCGAGCTACGATCCTGTATTCGAATTTCCTTTCCTCGATGCATCCAAGCTGAATTCCTTTATCAATTGTGCTAGAGACTAGAGACACATACAACACCAGTGGGCATCATGAACCATAACTGGGCCAATCATATTGGGAGGTGGTGTAGAAAGCAGCCAGGCTGGCTCATTTTTGGGTCAATGAAAATGAAGACTAATTGAGGAAGCTTTAAGAGTTGAAGTAGTTTCTGTGACGTGCTTGCCTTGTACATATTTGCTGTACATGTAACTTTGGAAAGTTCTTTTCTTCTTCCTGACATTCCGATTCCTTCACTTGCAAATACCCATGGTATTATTGTTTAAGCACTTGAATTAAAATACACTCAAAGGAGGTGGCCTACAAAACCTCCCCAATATTCCCCACTGAATTATACCCTCCAACCAAAACACCTACATCATGGTCATGCATTACCAAGTGAATCCTTTCAAGGTTGGTTTGGTCTATTCACTGGAACACAAAAAAATAGGGCAATATTCTACTCAAGGCAATCATGGTTGCTGTTCAAATTAATTAGTAGGGATATGGTGAGGTCCAACAAACTCTGGCTAGCATAAACAGGGAACTTTGGAAAAGCCTTGATTGAAATTGAGTACTTTGAAAACAAAAACATTCAGCTTCTCCCTCCTTTTCCTCTTTGCTTTTGCTTTTGCTGCAGGTTTCTGATACATAAAGATATCAGGCTTAAGGAGACTAAGGCAGGCAGATATGGGACTGTTCTATTGTACTTCAATGCCAGCTATATTGAGGTCTCCAAGAATACGATATGCTTGACATGCTACGAGGGAGCTCGTAGCGTTATCTCCTTCATAAACAAGCTTGAAAGTGCTCAAGGAGGTCAGCTGAGAAGAAAGCAAATTTGTGTAAGGCAAGCCTCTGGTTCCAACTTTCATCATCTTTCTTCGTTTTAAGTACTTGGATTTTGCAGACTTTGAATTTCAATGTTTCATCGTTCTTCGTAATTTCATAATGCCTAGGAAGCATTTTACATTAGTCATCATACGGAAAGTGATATAGAATGAGTTTGGGGTCTCTATTGGGCACTGTGTATCTGGACCAAACACATTGCTTTCTGGGCCTTATTGATCGACATCTCTTATGGGCTTTTCGTTAAAATGTTTCTTGCTACGATTGTTTTAGTCATGTAAGGGACCCTAGAATGATGGGTTATAATAGGGGGTCCCTATAGCGTCCGTATCCATATTATAGAGTTATAATTGGGACTGTTGGATTGAACCCTCTTATGTACCACTCAACATAATCGTATCTTAATTTTTCCAAAGCTTATACCGAAAAGAAAAATGTTGCTACAAAATTACTATATAGTATCGTTTTGTGATGTGTTGCTAATTTCTTTTTCTGCTGCAGACTCTGGAGAATGTGTCAAAATGGGTGCACGATAGGAAGGATGCATCAGATGAACTCAATGAGAGATAAAATTCCTAAGTGGGTTTGTTGTTGCATTTAGAGATCAAATTCACACAGACATTCAACTCCACTCTGGTGATAATGGGCCTCCAATACCTGCACATAGAGCCTTATTGGTGACTCTCTCTCTCTCTCTCTCTCTCTCTCTCTCTCTCTCTCTCTCTCTCTAGTAATGTTGTCTTAACTTAGTTATTTGGTTAATTACTTAATTTTATATGTATGAGGGAGGAACCATTAATTATTTACATTGTTGTAATTTACTGTAGGCAATACGATTGGAAATCTTCAACAAAATGCTAGACTAGAACGGTGCAAAGCTCCACCAAACGACGCCGTAACATTGCCAGAGTTGAACCATGAAGAGCTTGAGTCTCTCTTGAGTTCCTGTACAATGGGAACTTGCATGAAGAAAAGATGAACAAGCAGGTCTACTCCTTGTTCCTTGCAGCAGATAAATACGGAATCTCGTACCTACAGAAGCTTTGTGAGCGCCATATGCTCAAGTCTCTGAGTACAGCCAATACTCTTGATGTATTGGAGGTTGCAGATGTTTGTTTGTGCCTGACTTTGAAGGAGAATGCCTTTGGACTTCATTGTCAAAAACATGCACGACATAGTTTTCTCAGCTAAATATGATACATTTGCACTTAAGAATCCTCATCTTTGTGTACAGATTTCAAGGGCATCATTGATGGATGCCAAAAGAAATTCAGTTTCCTAGCTAGTAAGGGA
The DNA here is from genome assembly GCA_018703695.1 of Prunus fruticosa. Classification (NCBI taxonomy): domain Eukaryota; kingdom Viridiplantae; phylum Streptophyta; class Magnoliopsida; order Rosales; family Rosaceae; genus Prunus; species Prunus fruticosa. The sequence goes on along the minus strand of CM031918.1, from coordinate 53,906,386 downwards.
ATTATCTAAATTATTTATGATGTTGTAATTAGACAAAATTTGCAAAACTACCACACAATCAATTGTTAAAAGTGCTTATGGGTTGTAAAAGTACTTGGAATCACTTAGATTTCTAATAAAAGTTTCACATTCTTCTAATACAAATGCTTATGAACTGACGGGTTTTTACAAAATCACTCCCAAACAAACCCTAAATAACTACAATCAAGCAGAGCCAATGTATTAAGACAACCCAAAGCATACATCAACCTATATATATATAACACAAACAAGCTCCATTAACAGAAAACAGAAGCCCACACAGAAACCCCCACCGAATCAACCTAATCCAAATACAAACCCTCACCCTTCTACCCGAAACCGCGAGGAGCCAAAATCTTCTATATCGATTTTATTATTGTTATAGCTTTATATGCATGCAGGTTTTAGGACAACACAAAAAATTCAGCACCAACACCATTCACTTATCGGCATGGTCTATAGAGTAGTTTCTTTCACAGCCAAATTAATTACTAACATACATTAAGAACATCCAAATTAATTATAATATCTCTAAAATTATTGATCCAGTTAATTATCACTACGATTATTACAAATTTTTATTTTGGGAGCAGGGTAGTGGTGGTCATAACCAACAGCGGTACAACCCCTTCCTATGCAGCGAATGTCCTTCGTCACCATCATTCCATCAAAGGCATGATTGAAATTCTAATTCTTTGACCACCCTTAAATGTCTAGTCTTTTCATGTCTTAAAACCATGGTGTAATTAAGATGGGCTAATTATCTTTGTGGCGTAGGCGGAAGCGGATTGCATAGGAACGGTGGATATGAACCGTTAAAAGGACAAGAGCAAAATATGAAATCCGGAAACACAAAGACACGAGGTTTATCCTGGTTAGAAGGTGTAGCCTAAATCCAGGTACGAAGGGGAGAATTCCACTAGTATCCAAAAAGAGATTACAACAAACGAAAATTAACCCTTCACCTATCCAGGAATTCCAGAGTTTAACTCTCACAACCCAAATCCCAAATCCCCAAGTCACTCACACACCCCACACCCGATGGTGCTCACTACCCCAACCTCCTCACATTTGGTTGGGATTGCTAAATGAAAACATTGCTTCCAATTTATAGCCGGAAGATCCGAAGAGTGTAAATGCCAGCTTCAACTCTTCATATGTTCGCTACCAAATCCAACGATGGATGGCCTGCAAGAGCCACACATTTTGACCTCATAACAGGCAACATTACTCACATGGGCAACTCCAATGGCAAACCAATATTGACCCACATGCCAAGATTTGAGCCAATTTCAACAATCTTCACCTTGGCACAAATTTACCAAGCGCAGGAGAACTTTCATCCTCGCTCATCTTCCTCTTACCAAATCAAGACTCGAGCACTCCTGAACTTGCAACCAAATGTGTGTTTCGATCTGAAATGGATGGATCCCAACAAAGGAACCCTCTTCTATCATCCTCCTTTAACCAAGCCACACCGCTCGATGTACGTGCATAAACCACACAGAACCTTAAACGCTTGAACCTCAGCTTCTTGCGCTAAGAGTACACGGGGAGTCTGACCACGAAGAAGGCGCAGAACGGAACAATTTCAGCTGCCCAAAAGAGGGAATTACCCTCCCAAAGATAACCCCTTTAAAATCAAAACCCTCACTTGAAAATCTAATGATCAAAGGAAAAAACTCATGTAGCCATAAACAATGCTACCCAAAGTACATAGAGAAAAATCAAAGCAACAAGCTACACACTATCCACAAGGAACACCCACGAAACTCTGAAACTTCACGATGAAAGAAAATTCCAAAAGTCACCAAAGACAAGTAAAATCACACCCCAGGCATGGCACGAAGAATCATGAATCATAGGAGGAACATAAATTTTATCCTCCCTCCAACATACAAAAGCACATGCAAGAGGAATTATTAGACTCTTTTCTTTCTTGACTGATGGGCACTCAAATCTAGATGCTCGACCTTTATTGAAAAGTTGCATTTGTACCTCCTGAGCATTCACCTTGGAACACGATTTTCCTCCATTCCTTGGTTGGTCCTCATCATCCTATTTCATATTCATGACCTACACATTCATGAAAATCTCATTTAACTCAACAATAGTTTTGACTAAGTGTACCTTTAGACCATGCGGCTGAGTTGTTGCAAATCGGTTGTTGGCGCTGTACAAGCGATTGATGATTTAGTTCATATGTGATTCTCCACCATTTCAGTCATAGCCCAGCATGTGTAGGTATCATCGGCAACCTCACGAAGAACAGTGTTAACCGGGCTAATTACAATAAATTCAAGCAGTGAGTGCCCGATTTGAAGACATCATCCTTCTCCATCGTTGGAACACGTCTCTGGCCATGTTAAATTCCCTTTGGCCTTTTGAGCAGCCCCCTCTCACTAACAAGGCTAACATCTTCAACACCAAAGTCTTGGAATTTTTCTCACTGTCAAAATAATTTCATATTTTACTCAACGTCTCCTGGTTCCATCATCACGAACACAAAACTCCACCGGTAAAAAGCTGGAGCTTCTGATACCACTTGTTGTGCGCAGCGGAAGCGAGTTTGGCACCAGGGTGGTTGAATTACTGAAACGGGTTGAAACGACGAGCAAATATGAAAATAGCAAAATCCAAGAGACACCAAGATTTTATGGTTAAGGGTAAGGCCGTGTGTAGCCTACATCCAAGGTCAAAAGGAGGCGAGAAGACTAAAGAAGCATATCCAAAAGAGATTCACAACAACGAAAATTGACCCTCTCACCTATCCTAGGAATTAGAGTTTAATTCTCACAACCCCAAATCCCAAATACACCCAAGTCACTCACACACCCCGATTACACCCAATGGTGCTCACTTACCCCGACCTAGCCCACATTTAGGTTGGGACACTACGAATGGAACATTACATTCAATTTTATAGCCAAAGATGCAAGAGTGTGAATGCGGGCTTCAATTCTCATATGTTTGGTACAAACTGAACAATGGATGGCTACCAAACTAGCCACACTTTGACCTCATAGCAAGCCGACATTTCCTCGCGTGGGCGGTCAAATCTCAACCGATATAACAAACGCGTGGGAGAAAATTTCAGTTTATTTCAACACTAGCTATATATGATTGATCAAGTACTCGTAACTCCGTTGTTTAAAGCTAATTAATTCCTTGATGATCAACATTAATTCATTTCATGCCAACCTAGCTAGCTATATAAGCCACAACAAGGAAATGAGAGATTTTTTTAATCCAAGGAAGTGGAAATTGATCTTCATCATCACAAAGATATATAAATTGCTAGCTCTAGCTATATAGCAACCGAATCTTGATTACTCGTGTTCATTTGTTCACTTTTCCAGTTTTTAATCACACTGCCACTGCTTATTTCACTGCATGAGCATCAATGCTCTCACCTTCTTCCTCATTCTACATTAATCCAAAATTATCATTATTAGCTGCTGTATAATGCACTAATAAATATTATATA